>VYXF01007465.1:335926-346473 GCA_013397295.1 Polioptila caerulea | reverse complement strand
CCAAATTCACTTTCAGGGTTTCCTTAATAAGAGAAAACTCACAGGGCGGGAGAAGGCAGTAGAAAGGGTCAAGAGAAAAGTTGGGATGACATCACCAATTTCACAGTTTTATAGGTGTCTGTAAAACAACAGAAGTGGAACAGAAGTTTCTGGATAAATAGCCTTAATTGAAATTTCTATCATTTGTCTGCACTCTCATAAAGCCTGTGGTTGTCTGACTCAGGTCAGTCTCAAGAGCGATAGTTTTCAAATTATACTGCTGAGCACCTACAGTATATTTTTCATAAATGCCAGTTAGAGGGTCGATATCTTGAGCTTTAAAATCCCATCCTAGAAAGGCGGGGGATCAGTAACCAGTAAAGTTACTATTAGCTGGTAAAGGCTGCATGGACAGCACGACCCTGCCATCTCCTGGTGCGAAGCCCAAATACATCAGCCCTGGCCTGTGGAAACGGGAAAACTGCCGGCAGCCTCCTGCATTTTCCTTGCTGGCTATTCCTGTCGCGGTAGCTCCCGGTAGCCCCGAAGTCTGGGATGCTGGGCACGGTGCCCCAGCGCTGCAGAGCCTCAAGAGTAAGAGGGCGATTGTGAGCTTCCCCTGCCGTGCTTTTGGGGAGGGTCCAGAGCATACAAACCCATGTCACGTTTGGAAATGAAAAAGGCAATGCCTCCATAAATATAGCAATGGGGGAAACATGGCTTATTGTTGTCTAAAGAAAAAGTGCCTATCAGCTGTCAGTCAGCCACTGAAAAATATTCATGAAGATTGAAATAATTCACCATCTGCCAAACCTTGTCAGCAACGCGCAGTTCAGGAAAAATGCCTGCAGTGACCTGGTAGCAGGAAAGGAGGCCTAATCTTCCAATTTACTGAGTCATGTGTGAGTTCTTAAAATTCACTAATCAACTGATGAGGTGCAGATGTTTGACTTCTCTTTCAAACAGATCTGGCTGCACGTGTTTCCCAGTCAACATATGTTATTTAGGCTTCCTCTCCACCATGAATAAGAGAGCGTAAAGAAGGCTTTGGTAGGACTGTATTAGGATTCCATCCTAGTCTCAATTTGATGTCAAGGCTCCTGTTTGCTTTCACTAATGCCAGGATTTCATACTCAGTAGGATCAGAGCCTTATATCTATTAACTATCACAGCATGAATTGTGATATGCAACTGTGCTATTGTGAACATGTGAAGATTTGCAAAGTCAATTACTTGAAGAAATCCAATGAATAATTCTGAATCACAAATAGACTGGAAGAACTCCAGATCTATTTGTTGTCTCACCATGAACAGAAATAAAAGAATAACTTAATGGCTTTTTCAGCTTTCAATCAGATTTTTAGCCTGGGCTTCTAAGTTCACCTAAGCCACCTAAGTGCTCATTAGTTACTGTCGAAAATAGCCATAAACCTACTGCTGAGACTTTTTGATTGTTTAACAAAATCCCATTTCAGCCATGACTAGATATTCCCTTGCCAGGAACTGTGCTGCAAAGGAGAAATGGACCTGTCACTTTCATGTGTTGCCATCCTCAGTTACCAGCTGTGACTGGCAAGCCAAGTGAGAAAGTATCCCAACAGCATCCCCAAGGTGCAGATGGGGAAATTACCTTCTCATGTGGAAATAAATCTGTGTCTACCAGGTCAGCTCTGAGTGCAAGGTTTCTCGTAACCTGACAGACATCCACATACTCGGTGTGGGCAACTCAATGGAAGACCCCTATCCTTGGAAAAAATAAAACAAATAGTGACAGGAAAATCATGCTAACATGGAGAAAAGTAAGTTTTGGGGCTTGCCATGTCTCATTGTCTCATGTCTCAGCCCTGGCAAAGGAGTTTCCTACACAAAACTACAACACCCAGGACCATCTTCTCATATCAGCCACTGTGGCGAAGAAAAACCATCTGCTCTGACACCCTCTGACCTGCAGCAGAGCTAATTATAGGCCAAACTATGAAGTCCTGACTGCCCTCATTAGGAAGAAGGCTATTTGTTTAGCTTGAGATAGGTCTGAGGAAAAATGTACGGTCTAATTCTGTTGTTCTCACTCATGCTGAAAAGCCAGCTGTTCCCAAGGAAAAACTGCAAACACCCTGCCTAGAAGGAGCAGCACCCCACCAGAGACAGACCAGGACATCAATCCCTTAGCAGGAGGCTTTCAGGGTAAAACTAATAAGCTGGTGTTCTCATCAATTCTGAATTCTCATGCCGGATTGGCCTCACAAAGGGGCTGATACAAGATAGCTTAGAGAGAGTGATCAGCCTGCATGGTGTGGAGAGTGCACAAAAAGCTGTTTCTCTTGACAGCAGCCCGCCAACCCCACTGAACTGGCCAACATTTTAGAGAAAAAAACTAAGGCCATGATTCACTGCCAGCCTCTACGATACTCTCAGCCTTTTACAGTCATCAGGGGAAGGTTTTCAAAGTTATTTAGCTTGCTGAAAGCTGCAAGAGATGACCATCAAGACTTTCAAAATCTCCTAAAGCAGGCAATGGAAGTTAAGAACCAAATCTGCTTACAATCTCATACAAATTCCACACCTTCTAACACTTACACACCTTTGAAATTCTAGCTATATGTATTATTTTTAACTATATTTTTGTATTATCATTTATGTAGATATAAAACCCTCATTAGGCCTGTTTGGCAAAGAGGGAAAAATTCACTCTCTTTCACTGACTGCTCATCACCCCAGGAGGGCTGGGGGAGGGCTGGGGGAGACCTTGCCCTCATAGTAAGAGGGGAAATTGCTCCCTGATGATTACAGTAGGGCTGGGGGAAAATATACAGCTTTATATATACAGATTACTCAGACCACAGATAGATGTAAGAAACCTTTGTTTTAAAATAGAAATAAGGTGTGAACATTTTTTATCAATTTACTCACATTTTAATGTGCTGTTTAGTGTTTGAAATCAGAGTTCTTGGTACAAACAAAATAGATGAGTTCACCAAATGACAGCAATAGTGAAGCCCCTTCCTGAGGATGTAAGATCCCAGCCAAGGGTCACTGAGATCACAGGACAACACGGAAATTGTTTTTGATCCACAATCCAGTTTTAATTTACCCCATCTGTAAAGGTCCATGCACCAAAATGTTTCAGGCTGTTAAGGGCACCAGGTTCTCCAGCTGGACAGATGTCCTACTGTAATGGGAGCCCTCTCATGAGAAAAAAGCCAAAGCAACAAGCTGGAGATTGAACTCTAAGAAGCAGCAGCAGCTTGTCCTGTGATTTGCTTTCCTTTACAACACTAAAATGCTACAGCGGTTTTTGAAACTCAGGACCCTCTCAGGCTAAGAAAAGAAAGCAGCTGCCCCTTTTGTTGTTATATAATTCAGTGCACACACTTTACTCTGTGGGACACCCCAATGCCAGCATCTACAGGAAGTTAAAATTTGTGGTATGCCTGTAATGCACAAGCTTCAGCTGTCCTCACAGCCTGGTCTTTCCAGGAGGAAGAAGTGTCTTTCCATACCCAGTGAAGACAAGCCATATCGAGTGTTTATGAAGCAGCAAAATATGTGTCACTTACAGTAAAGCTGCTGGGAAAGACAACAGGATATCATAACCCTGTTTTACATACTAATAGCCTAACCTCAAAGCATTTTACAAATGTGGGAAATTATTGCCAGAAAAGGAATTGAATCATCAAGAAAAGATGTCGAAATAAACAGCAGATGTTTTATTCCTATTCCTAAGAACTATTCCCTACTATCTTCGCTAATCATGGTGCCTCCTGAATATTTTCTGGTATTTCATGTGTTTTAAATGTTCATAATTTTATTTCACGCTTTGAGGTGCAATGATTATTTTTATTATAAGATTATTTATTATTATTATTTGTAAACATATGTGTTGGAAAAAAAAAGCAAAATGTTTGAATGACTTGGAGACTTAATTTGATTCAAAATATAGGCTCCGAGATGCTATGGTTTGAATGTGTGATTTAAAAGGTTAATTAAACACCACAAATTATAGAATAAGCAAGAACATAACAAGCTCTGCAAAAACATGCAATCTCAGCGTGCTAAGGACTTTTAAACACATCTGAATGAAAAAAAAAAAAAGAAATAAAAAATAAAAAGTATTTCTCAAAAAAAAAAGCACCATTACCAGTACATTATTTAGTGTTATTAAACAAGTTTCTAGAAAATATTGATCCACCCACTGCAGTATGAGAAGTGGTACTCAATAGCACGTGCTGTTGCATTTATTATTATTCAAATGCCCAATAATCTTATCTCCTATCGTTGTGAATGCACTTTTCAAACCACCATTTTGCTTTTTCTTCCAAACCAATTTTATTACACAATATATCTAAACTGCTTTCTTGCTTGATAAAATTAAAAAGTCTTTAATACTATACATACAATATTTGTTTGCTTCCAACCTTTTTTCAAGTCAGGTGAATTTAAACACCTTTTTCTTTTTTTTTTTTAACCACAGACAGTAAACTGCAAAGCACTTATTCGTATAGTTTTGCTGCAGACTTAGCACCTCCAGGTTTCTAAGCCCTCCTATTCTAAACACAGCAGTTGTATGGTGTAAAATGCCAAGATCCTTTCGATGGCACTTTGACTAACAAGGAAGGCCACTCAGTGGCGATTTTACCACCTCACCTTTCTAGTATCTTGCTAAAAGCTACTTAGCTGTGTCAAAGAATACATATTGCCCTTGTGGTGATAAAGACACACACAAACATGGAGCCCTAAGAAAACTCCATCAAGCTGAGAAGCTGTTGACTGGTACTAAGTATATAACATTTGAAGCACATACCGAGGTCAGTGGGGCTCTTACAAGAGCTGTCTGTGCAGTCTCACAGATGGATCTTTATATCAGCACAGAGGCTGTGATCAGACAAAGTGGCCAATTTGCCTAGGGGTAAGAGTTTAAATGTGCCTTGATGTGTTAAAAAAACTCCCGGAGCTTCAGTATCAGTAGAGGCAACGACAAGCAATAATAAAGGTCTCATTAAGACTCGACAGAACCAAATACAAATTCCCCTTGTTGCTGGTCTGCCCAACTTCAAACAGGCAGTCAGTTGCTTGAGGAGAGCCCGGGGAAGAGGTGGGAACCAGGGCCAGCAAGGGTCACAGCTGGACCTCTGTTTCGCTACAAGAAAATAAAGGCCCCCTTATGTGTAGAGCAGGTCTGCATTTACACTCAGCTCAGGCCTGGTAAAGGGCTCTAGGATAAATAGGTCTTTGAGCCAAAAAGATGTCCTAGTGCAGCAGAGTGTAACAGTACCTGATACTTAATCTCACAGAGGTTCCCTGGTTTTCATGCCCTTAACTACAGGATATTTCTTCAGCTATCAGATTTCTGCTTGTGTTTTGGTCAAGCTCTCATGCACAAGGCTTCTATGTCCAGGCTCTGGCAAGCTCCCTTATTTTGTGACACAAGGTCAGACTTGGCTGCTTTTCCTCCATGTTCAGACAGTTAGTTTAATACCCTGAAGGGTCAATTAAATATATATTCAGCAATGTCATTAGTTTAAATAAAGGACACCAAAGAGCCACGAGAATGCAAATGCCTGAAAATGCATATATATATATATAAAACTGCTGGAATTAAAGGCTGCTGGATGTCTTCCAGAAAGCTTTTGCTGAAAGGAAGAGATAGGTTGATCTCCTGTTTGCATGAAATGCTCTGGTATATTTTGAACTGGTTTAGGCTGTTTATCCCATTTTTCCTCCTTGTCTGAGCAAATGTCACAGTGAAAACAAGGATGTTGTCAAGAACTCTCAGGTTTCACTCACAGGATATAATTCAGCCAGAGAAAGGGCCATCAGCTGCATGCACTCTCTTCTTTCCCCTGTGTTATTCTGAAGAACCAACTCTACCCAAATCTTTGTTACAGCAAAATAATGTCTTTGCTATAAGCACCAGCTGCCTCGATATTTCCCTCCCTTTTTATTTCTTTAAGACTTGTAAAAGGTTTCAAATAAATAAGCACATGTCTTTTCAAAGCACTTGAAATGGTACTGACAACTTCTGTCTCGCCTGCTACATTGACTTGTGGGAAATGTTCAGTGGCTGAAAGTCACTGATTTTCCCTGCTATCATTTTCTGCGCTGACTCAGCCATAGAAAAAGCCTTTATTCCATGTCTGAGAGGTCATCCAGACAATGTAGTGAAGCCCTCATCACTTAATAGAGGCAAATGAAAAGTCATCAGGAATACACGCTAGATTACATTTGGGAGACTCACCTGTGCCAATATCTGGATTGGAACCAGCAATGCTGGGGTTGGAAAAGTCATCCAGCCTGTTATCTGTGTTCTCAGCTGCTGAGGTCTTGACAACCTGTCATGTGTATGTCATTTGTAGCTCTCTTTGTAATGAAGTCCTCCTGAGATAGAAATAGTTCAATGTCCTGAGTAATAAGTTTGATAATTCACAAGGAAGATCTAGTCAAGATATTGCTGTTTTAAGACAGTTCCATCCTCCACTTATCATGCTTAGAAAATAATCACACTTCTGATGACTTTTTAATATTTTTACTTAGTGGTGTTCTCAGCTTTTAACACATATGAAAGGAAGTGAAGAAAAGCTGGGGAAAAAAATGTGTTGGCTTATTCTGCTAGGGACAGACAGCTTGCTTGGCCACAGCAAAAAATAACAGCTGTGCTCTTCTCTGTGATCCACAAGGGGTTCGATAGGATTGTGAAAAGTGGCTACCACAGGTCGAGAGAAATTTAATCTTGCTGGCACTGTGCACTCCCTGCTATGACCCATGACCTTTCATCTGCTCCTTCCCCACGTGATTCCCTCCTTCCTCATTTCTGAGATTTACTGTTCCAGTCACCAAGAATATTTCAGCTTCAAGTCACAGTGTTGCTGAGGGAGAAGGTCATGAATTCATAACTATCAAAACAACCCTTGCTCCAGCTAGTCTTGTTCAACGCTGTTATCTCCAGTGTATTGATTCAGAGCAGCCTTTTGGAAAAAAAAGACCTTGACAAGTATGACTTCTTTTATTAGATTCTCTGAACTCAAATGACATCCTGCCTGCTGAACCAGTTCAATCCCTTAAAATGGCAAAAAGCAAATCAGAAACCTCTGCAGACTGGTGAACTGTAACATTCCTCTATTCTCCTGGTATTTCCTGCCTACCACAGGCACATCCACCTGGTAGAATTGCTTTACTGTCTTCTTTCCCTCTGTGATGCAGTATAAAAACAACATAAGATCAACTGCTGTAGCATCCATTCAACCTGCACAGATTATTTTGAGTTCCATGAGATTTGCAAGAATGTCTGTCTCCAGCTCTGAGCATTACAGTAACTAGTTAGCTTCTTCTTGGCCCTACCTGCACCTGAAGGCGTTTCTAACTACAAGAGCAGTCTTGTAGGTTGGCTGTGTGGAAGTTGTATTCTTTCCATCTTTACAACTTCCTAGGGATTTTTTTTTTCTGCTTCCCTTCTGCAAAATATGTCTGGGAAAGACTTAACAGGACATGAAATTTACTTTCTACACAGTGTGTCCTTTGAGCAGGGATACGTGGAGTCAGCCAGCTTCTGTCAGTAAAGGCTCAACAGACACTTTTGTCCCTGCTTTGCATGGAAACATTTTCCTAGGAAATGCTTGAAGAATTGACTCAGAGTCAAAGTTAAAACTTAATGGGAAGCACTGAGTTTCATCCTGAGCAAAGAAGGAAGGCCTGTGAACTCAGGATTATTTAAGTCCCCCTTTTCCACAGGAGCTTTGGTACATCTGCCCCACTGTATACAAACAATCCTGCCACACTAAGCATGTGGGTCTAGGGCAAACTTCCTGGAAGAGTCTGGCTGATGTGGATGACTTGACAGCAACTTCAAGCCATGACTCAGATTAGCTGCCCTGAGTTTTATAGGCTTTGAGCAGTCAGCTCAGCCAAGCAGTTACTGTTTATGTCTTCAGTGTAGCCAGTTAGCTGGCATTACAAAATTGGCATTAAAGGAATTAAAATGTGTTTGCTAAATCAGACATGTGATAGAGCATTTCCAAATACACAGTATTTAAACTCTTTTTTTTTTGTTTTAATAAAATTTCTACATGAATACATGGATCAATATGTCACATTGGATTAAATCAACATCGGCCATTTGCTAAGGGCTTTCTACCTCCATTTTATTTTTAATCTCAATACAAATATTGCTTCTTCCATTTCTCCCCACCTCCACCAAAGTCCACCCACATTATCCCTTCATCCTCTTAATTGCTCTGGATCTCTTTCTTCCCTTTTTATCTAAACCATAATTTTTCCCTTCTTTGCTCTGTTGTTCATGGTCATTCCAGGCCTAGTAATATCACTGTGAAGTGTCAAAGCTTCAGAAATAATTGCTCACAACCACAGAAATCTCAGTCGAGAAACATGAGTCCTTATATATGAACATCAGTAAAATGTGCACACTTCATCAGCACTCTCCTTTTTTGACCTTTAAAATTGGCCAGAACACACTCATGTTCCAGCACACAAAAACCCACATAATAATTACTTAGTCCCTGCTAATAAAATACTTGGCATTCATCACCCACATTTTTGTGAAGCCATATCAAGGCTTGAGCTTTAACTTATCAACACATTTGGGGTTTATTTTAACAATTAGACAAAATTGTTCAAAATATTTCTACTAGTTAAGCTCTGAGACGTGAGTCTCAGGGTTGGAAAATACAGTAGCTGGAAATTCTCCGGAGACCGGCTTTTGTGGATTCAAAATACTGAGGTGGTGAGATTCTGATGATCTGAAAAGCTGGTCTCAAAAGCAGATATCACTTGTCCCGTTCTCTTGACTGGCAGGTACGTGTGTGTGAGTGTGTGTGCATACATGTATGTACATATACTTTTTATACACATGGGTATAGTTATTGCATTCAAATAATTTTTAGGGGTTCTGATTAGGACTTCTAATAACACTAAAAATGACACAGAAAATGGTTTTGTGTGGGCAGTTGTAGGAAAAGGGAGCAGCAGTTGTCAACATTTCTGTGAAGAATTCAAAATTTGAACTCCCTGTAACTCTTGGACTTTCATTTGGCTTCAGTAAGAGTGGTCTATGGTAAGTATATTATAGTATGCATATAAGTGATGTGGAAGACATATTAGTCACTAAAACCTGCAGTCAGAAAAATGTAAAGTCTGGCTCAGATCCCACCAAGAGACTTGCAGAAAGTCAAACATCTGCAAATCTAGTTCAGTGTCTGAGTTATTCTAAGCAGGGTTATGATCCAAACTGTTTCCATATTAAATACCTCCCTTTTTGAAGGTTTTATTCAGAAACTCATGAAAGATTTTGGGTTTGAATTCTCAGCCTAGTTGAGGGTAGATGTCAAAACGTCCTCCTGCAGGAGGCATTGCAGCACACATGCCTGCAGGTGGCAATAACACCAGGAGCCCAAAACATCCAGCTTGAACTTCCTAGAAAGAGCCAGCGATGAGAGAAATCAATGCTCAATACTAGTAGTCTGTGCTGTTTCACTTTTTCATTTTAAGGGAAAAAGAGGAGGCAATGTATCAGTTTAGAGCAATTTGGAGCATATAAATCTATGACCCTAAATAAAAAAAGCTGTCCATATCATCCAGTGTGGAAAAATATGAGCAATTCAGAGCAAGTCAGCAAGTCCTCTTACCTGAGGACAGGTGAGGCTTAAAGCATGTAATTTTCACTCCAGCTGGGACAGGCTCTGTATGTCTTTTGTTCAACAACTATCTAGCACTGTTGAAAACATTTGACAAAAGCCGTTCAGTGGTGGTCAGTAAGTTCAGTAGAGGCAAATAAATCAAAACTAACAACTCTGGGCAAATAAATTCCCCAGCTCACTGGTTTGCTTAGGCTTTGAAATATTGCTTGCTCTGGGGCATTCACCCTAACCACGGATTTTCCAGACTTCTCTGACCACATGGGCAAAGGAAAGCAATTACATGGTCACGGTTGCTTGCTGCTGCAGATCTGACCTGCAACAACACAAGGCCTGTCACAGTGACAAGCAAGGCTGGAATAAATGTGTCTGAGCAGGGAATGTGGTAGTGCCCTGCAGCACTTTCCCAGGTGGACTGACATCTATGTCTATAAATAATGAAACAGGGCAATTATTCAAAGCAGGATTTAAAAAAAAAAAAAATCCAGTTCCAGCACATTAACAGAATTCATGCAGCACTCTGGACCATTAGGATTATGAAATTACTAACTTATGGGTGATAAACTTATTCTCTCTTAGTAGGATCTCATTGGACCTGAAAGACAGAAAAACAACTTTGTCTACAGCCAGGCTTAACAGGAAACTGCCACATTGAGTGAAACTCGGCAACCAAAAGTAGATCTTGGAGAAATTTGTCATGAACCCCATCTCCTCTTAATCTACAAACCAAATTCATATGGTGTTTATGTACTCTCTAGCAGAGAAATCAAAATACATTTCCTCCTAAGAGATGTGTTAGTGGAAGTAAAACAGCAACAGCATTTGGGAATAATGTAATTGCTGGTATCATGCCATGGTTTAGCCCCAGGGAGCAGCTAAGTACCATACAGCTGCTAATTCGCTCCCCACCAAGTCCCCTGGGGG
>VYXF01007465.1:298731-335724 GCA_013397295.1 Polioptila caerulea | reverse complement strand
ATAATAATATGTTTGCTCTCCTGGCCATTCTCCCCTCCACCAGCTTCTTGTGAACCTGCTGGCTGGCATGGGAAACTGAGAAGTCCTTCACTTGTGGTAAACACTCGTAAGAAACACCTAAACACACCGGTGTGTTACCGGCACCATTCTCGCGGAGTCCTGCGGCAGAGCCGGCCCCGCAGCCGGAGCCGGAGCGCGGGGCCCGCGGGCCGGGAGGTGGCGCTGCGGCCGCGCCCGCTCCGAGCCCGGGCATCCCCGGGCAGCCGCCGCGCAGGGACAGCCCCTTCCCTGCTGGGCTCGGAGCCAAGGAACCGCACTGTAAAATGATAACAAACGCTACCCGGTCGGTTTTGTTCGTTCGGTTCGTTTGTTTTCCCCAGCAAAAGCACAGGGGTACAAGACACAAAGTGTTGGGGGGATAATTTAGACGGCTACGGCGCTTTTTGCCTGCTTGTGGCAAAGGCAGGAATCCAGTAGGTCGTCGATCAGGTCAGCACTAGCTCCAAAACCAGCATCATCTTCAGTAACAGGGTCCTACTCTGTGACCTGCTGGATGCTGGCCAAAGGTTTCCAGGTAGCGAAACCTGAGTGGCTCAGCGACTCCCTAGGGACATTTTATCCTTGAAGCCTGTGAACTAATGTGCAGAAATAAGCATTGTGCTGCTGCATCCAAATTCCTCCTCCTCCAGCCTCTGGAGAACTTTCTCCAAGTCTTATTTTCTGCATACTACTTAGAAGTTTGCTGACTCACTACGGCAGGATTTTCCTGATATGTAACTCTTCCTGAGGATATGTCTTTCAGTGAACTCCCACTGCAGAAAGATGCATCTCAAAGCCCTGGGATGCCTATTAAACCCACTTCATGTTTTGGTGTTTCATCTTCATGCTTCTCTCTTTCTGATGGGCCTCCTCCTTCTGGTGTGGCTGTCCCTTTTTGTTACCCATCTACCTTTCTTGTGGCTCTTCTCCACCAGCAGATTCGGGACTGTTTCCAAGTTTCTGGTTAGCAGACACTGCTGTGTTCCTGATCCTGTTGTCACCATTGTTCCCAGTCCCCTGCCATCTCCCATGACCCATGCTTTACCTGAGGCTCTTGCCTTTGTTGTTGCCTCACTGGACTGTTAGCCAGGGGAATTCTCACATCCTCATGGATCTGCAGACTCCATTCTTAGTCTTCTTTGCTCCCATTCCCCCCTTGGCTTCCTGGCCAAGGACTGATTGCCTCTTGGTTTCTGTGTCCTGTGGAATATCATTCCTCTGAAGGCTGCAGCAGACAATTGACAGAAAATATGTGCAAACATTGTTTTCCATAGGCCATTTCTGTCAACTCACCTCCCTTCTGCCTCCTAGTTCCTTTAGTTTGATCCGATTTATATGTTCTGCACTACTTGGGTGTGCTCGTTGCAGCCCTTCCCCAAGCTCTCCTGTTTTTGTGCAGCAGTAGGCTGCCTTGCAAAGACCTCAGGGTCACAGTGCGTATGCAGACAGTCGAGACAGAGGTGCCCTGGAGCTCTCAGAGTTCTGGAGCTCCCAGGTGAGTGCAGGCTACCTGTGATATGCCCATGAAGGTGCCACCCACCTTCCAGTTAGTACCACTGACATGTGGGGTGCAGCCTTTCACATGCACGCCCATCCCTTGTCCTGAATAGCTGCACCTGGATCAGAGACTGAGCTCTAAGTGTACACCCGAATGTAATTTCCTGCTGTTCATGAATTCACAACTTCAAACTTCTCTGAGTTTTTAACTTCATGCTCTGCATGAAGCATTCCTTCATGTAGATTATCCTGTTCCATAATTTTCTCTTTTTATTCCCAATTAAACCAATTTTTTTTCCCCATATCATATTCTGGAAACACATTGTGGCTAGAGAAAATGAGAAAGATTTCATTTCAAAACTGGATGGAAATTTGATGTCTTCTATTGTACATTTGCAGTATAAGGCCCTGTATTCATCGAATGGAAGTCTGGGATAACAAAGCTGAGGTCACAATTTAATTAGTCTAATTCAGGGAAGAGTTTGACTCACTAATTCCAACTTTCAGCTGAACAATTCAAAATTCCCTTGGGCCATACCCTTAGGAAACTTGCACCCGTTATTTAATTAGTTTACTATGATGGTGCCATTCAAGATCCAACCTGTCAGCAGACTGGATCTGTCGAAGGCTCACATGCCTCAGCACATTTCTTCATGGCAATGTTGCAATTTTGCTAGATTCATACAGCACTTAAGACATGCTTTTTAAAGTCAGCTTACCCTTTTATGCCTAAAAATAATTGCAGGTGGGGTTTATAATTACTAGGACAAGTTGCAACTCTTGCCCAGCGAAATACCCAACTGCCTCTGCAAGTCTAGTGCCAGGAAATATTCCAGTGCACTGCAAGAACATTGTTAGCAATTCAAGCACTCAAAAGTTAGGAAAGGTGAGATCAAAAGTAGTCCATACACATACAGATCAATACAACATGGACATCTTGATTAACCTTGATCACATAAAAATGTAACTTCACATTTGATCCTGCTTTGAGCAGGGCTTGGACTAGGTGACCTTTGAGACTCTCTCCAAGCCGAAGTATGGTATGACATATAAATATTTTTTCTGATAACTGTTGCTTGACCAGTGTAGCTTGCTGTGGGGAACAATTCTCTGGGCCCCTGGGTATCTGAGTTCCATGACCCCTTTCCAACCAGTTTAGTTCTGCATAGTCCTTTCATTTCCTTTTAATTCACTACCTGATAATTTCAGTGGGTGCCTCTTAGTCCCCAATGTAATTAGTAGGTACATAATTGTTCTCTTTTCCATACCTCTCACAGTGCTTTGTGTTTCACTTGTGTTTCCTTCTCGATCACCATTTTAGTAGTGCATGAGATCTCTGAAGAGCTGAATACATCAGTAGTTTTGCTGAGTTAGTGTGGCCAACACTCAGGTGAATCCCCATTCCCCATATAGGTGGACTATGATTCACATTTCCAGCTCATACTGGGTGCAATACATCCTTTCTTCTCCATATTTCTCATCCCTGCCCTGGGTCTCTAAGGGTGCTGTTCCACAGCACCTGTGGCTGATCCAAATCTGCCCTGATGTAATCCCTATCTCTGTCACTGGCTTTCTTTTGCTGCTCCCTCACCAAGAGGCCACACGGTCTGTTGCCATCTGCTCAGGGATCTTAACCAACTGCAGATTATTTGCTTTATTTGTGGGGTTATTTTTTCCCCCTGTTCGGGTTTCCGAGCTCAGCCACCAAGGGAAGAGAAGCTGAGCCGGCAGTGCAGGGATGCACGGAGGTGGGTGGGCAGGGATGCACAGAGGTGGGTGGGCAGGGATGCACAGAGGTGGGTGGGCAGGACCACAGTGGTGCTCACAGACCTGCTGCTGGGAGTGCCTCATACCACCAGGAGGGTCTGGCTTGCTGAGTGTCTGAAACAGTTCCTGCCTTTAATACTTGATCCCAGCTCTGCTTTCAAAATCATCATCTGAGCCACAAGCATGGCTTGGACACTCACAGAACAGCTGTCTCAAACCACTAATTTAAAGCCTGACATCTAAATTGCTAATTCCAGGTTAACTTTAACAAGCTAAACCAGGCTACAGCAATTATATACATAATAAACTGAGAGAAATTAAATACATTTTCTTCATGAGATGTTTCTATTAGTGGCAATGGTGCTTCCAGCTACCATAAAAAGTAGTTTAGACCTAATTTATACAGACAAGGTACCTAATTTCATCAAGATTGTGTGACTTTCTATTTCCCAAAGGAATATTAAATGACACTTGAATGTAACTTTGACCAAAGCAGAAGTTGCCTCTTATACATTTATACCTTTTACTGTGTATAGCAGGGAAAGTAAGAGATAAACATGCACAAAAGACAAGAACCTGCCAGATGCCCATTATACAAAGCAAGATGTATCCAGTCCAAAAAGATGTTCTTATAAGCTACTCATTTTTGCCCCATTTCAAGTTAGGGCAGGGACTGTGCTGAGGCAGGGCTCAGAATAAGATTTTATACTGTACTTCACGGACCATCTTCTCCCCATCAGAAAGCTTTTAACATGATGAAACAAGTCAGGAAAATTGGGGGAAAAATGCATTTTCTTCCCTTTAAAAAATTATTTACACAATTCCAAGTGACTATCAGGCATGGCTGTGATGCCTCAGGAAGACATATTTGGAAATGGAAATGAGGAAGCCACACAAGGAATGCCATAGTGCATAAAGGTGAGAGACATGTGGCCAAGCATAGGACACAGAGAGTGAGAGAGAGAGAGAGAGAGAGACAGGTAAGCACCCAGCTGGAAAAACAGGCACTCACTGTATATTTTACTAGCTCAATTTAAGTAAAACAGCATCAGCTCAGATGTCAGCTTGCCAAAGAGAGAAAGCTTTCCGGAACATGATCACTATTTCAGCCTGTGTTTATAGAGTCCCAAGGTTAAGAGGCACTTGGTTCATGGCTCCTGGAAGCTACCAAAGCACTGAAAAATAAACATAAATAATGTCATTAAGAACTATCTTCAGAAGTCTGTGTCTCATTTTGAGAGCCCCACATGATGCACACTTCCCCCTGGGATTAATATTTCCGTTTAATCTGAGCCTTGGCATTTGCCCTCCTGAACAGAATATTTGTTTAAAATTTCCCTTAGCCTTCAAGAGAAGACTAGTAGCAGCCCCAGCTGCCTGGCTGCATGCCAGCAGACCACATTTATCTCCTGTGTCCCCAGCCACGAGAGCTGTCACAGCCAGGACAGCAGCTCTCATTACACTATCGCACAGTTTGATCATTTTGGAGTGCTTTGGTAGGCCTCAGAAAGCAAAAGGGTCAGAATTTGCCTGCAAAGGCAAGGTGGCAGGAGGAGCTCCCCAGACTAGCCTGAGTATGAAACTCTGCAGTTGTGCTGCCTCCCAGAGCAGGCAATGACTTTATCTGGTGCTGTTGATAGCATCTCTGGTTTAGTGCTGCTCTACTACTCTGTGTCATCCTTCCTCTTCAACTCTTCAAAGAGATCAGGGGGTCAAAGTCAAGCCTGAAGGTAACAGCTTCAGCAATTTCCTGGTGACAAAGTACTGCTATGTAGGGACTGACTGACTATGCCAGGCTGCAGACGCAGCGCTCAGTGGTGTCTCAGAGAGGACCCAGAAGAGCGCGTCCCAAAGGAGCCTGTGGGACACCTCAGCAGGCAGACACGCTACCTTCTCTTCTCTGTCCAACCTCTGGCTGAAAAATTGGCATCTCCTGAAGAAGATGTATCTCTTTTGCCTTATCTTTTCCAAAACGCTCATTATCAAAGAATCAGAGAAGCACAGAATCACACAATGTTTTGGGTGGGACCTAATAAGGTCTTCTTGTTCCAACCCCTCTTCCATGGGCAGGGGCACTTTCCACTACTCCAGGTTGCACAAAGCCCAATCCAACCTGGCCTTGAACACTTCCAGGGATGGGGCATCCACACTGTGTTGCAACCTCTTCCAGTGCCTCCCTCACAGAAATGTTATCAATAACTATAATCCTTGACAATCTTATTACCCATTATCAGCCTCTCAGTTTCACACAGGCCTTAATGAGACAAAAATGGCAGCTTACATCCAGTGAGGATTATTTTAAAAGTGTTTAAAAATGTCTGGACCTGGCAAATAAATCCACATCCATTACATACTTATCAAAGTAGAATAACTTTTGTCTTGAGGATCTGTTTTTTTCACATTTCAATACTTTGGTAGTATCATCACTAACATCACTATTGTTACTGACATTAGTTTGAATGAGGGTGCATATCCTTGCAGAGCACACAGCTGCAGACAGTGCACCCCAGCCTGCTTTTGTTCATTTGAAAGAGGTCTGCAACTTTGGTTTGAAGGGCTAGACCTAATCCTAAACTTCAGAGATGTCCAAGTGTGATATATCTAGTGGTTGAGTCTGTTGACTGAAGCAGTAGTCCTGATGACAGCTAACAATGCTTTTAACTAGATTGTTCAAGTACAATTAGCTTTATTGACTGACTTTACCCCATGTTGTTTGCCAGTGAGTTGAATGCACACAGTGCTATTTGCTATCTTATCACTTTTTTGAGTGAGGCTATAAAGTAAAAGGAAACTATCATGAATGTATGCCTTTAACCATCTTTACAGCTAAGAAGAGAGGTCAGCATCTGGACACTCCTTCAGTAAATCTCTGGAGATGTCCGTATCCTGTTTTGAAGAGAACTCTTTTTGCCTACACATGCACCCACTGGCTATCATAAAACAAACATTTATTATCTGACTTTCCTGATTTCCATCACACTTCTGTATCTTATTAATATTAACATACTTAGCATATTTCCATTTAGTAAACAAAACTTGTAGGAGCAGCAAAATGATAATAAAAAGCCAATAATTAGTAATCTATTTATTTGTGACAATTCTCTGCTGAGAGTGGACAGTGTTTATTTGGTTAATAATCTCTCAGATGTAAGTAGGGTTTGCAATAGAACAGATAAGAAAGAAAGTGGGAATATCACATCCTGTTTAAATTTCAGGGTGATTTATATTGGCACAGTGTTTATATCCTATTGAGGATTCATTTTGTACTGGTAGATAAAAAGCAACAGGAAAAAATCAGGCTAGATTTTGAGAACTACAGCCTCTAAACCACACTTTCAGCAGGGACCAGCTCCACTAATTGAGCAAAGTTGTGATAGTCCACATGAAAGGTAGAAACTCTGTCCCTTTGGACAAAAGATCACTTTCAGCAGCAGAATAGTTTATCAGTCTGCAAATGTCTAATCTCCAACATCTAGATGTCACCATGGAGTATGGTCAGCCTTCCTCAGTTATTCCTCCAAGATGAAGGACCCTTGCTAATGTGGGATAGCTTATAGTTTTGCTACAAGAAGCACTATGTTTTGCACTCTCCTTCAATGTCTCTCTCCAAAGCCTCCTTGGAAGGAAAGGGGAGTTTACTTGCCAAGCTTACTTCCAGAGTCTGGCAGGTAGTCAGTCTAAAATATTCCTTGACCGGTGTTGATCACCTTCAGCAATCATTCTTGTGCTGCAGTGTGCAATGCCAAGGCAGTTCTTTTCCTTATCGATCCCTTAAGGATTTAGACCAGGATGCAGAAACAAAGGAGCAGAGAACAAGGAGGTGGAGCTGGGAGCTGGGTGGACCCCTGAGGACAGCAGTGTTCAAACACTGTTTAGAAAGGGATTAGCAATATCAGCTCCTGGAGAGGGAAAGCCACAAAAATGCCAAGCATTAAAGGTTTTGAAAAAGATTTCTTCACAGCTTCCCCTCCACCTCTCCCATTCAACCTGCTGTAGACTTTGCAACTCTAATCTAGAGAGTGGCTCACCTCCAAGTCTCTTGACTGTGATCCGGCCTCTCTCTCTAAGACACTGGATGCCATTGTTCCTCACACATTGTTGCAACTATTACTCCTTGGCCCAACTTTTAGAAATATATATCAGCCAGAGATAAAGGGTGATTGAAAGAATAATCATTAGTACAGTTGTGACAGATTTTTACCATATTTTTATTAACCATAATTAAATGTCAGAGAGAGCAGACTGAGAATAATGAAACTATGGGAGGAATAAATCCAAATCAAAAATCCTGGAAAGCCTCTAAAGCTAGAGAATCCAGACATGGAGGCAGAAGTGCATATTTATGGGACTCAGACTCACTGCATAGTGCATTCATCCTTGGAAGCATTGTAGGAGAAAGTGACGATTTGTGCAGCAAATTGTGTTAATGCTTTAGAATATTTTGACATATTTTATGTGCCTTTATTATCAAAATGGAAAAAAATATCAATACAGGAACAAGCAAAAGTGGTATGGAAGAGGAAGAAGTATTAAGAGACAGTAAATTACCTTTGAATCTCACAGAGGCAATTATCACAAGGAGAAAATCTGAGAGACCAATATTCTGCCCCACTCTGCCTATCAGCTACTTTTCTAGCCAAGGCCTGCTAGCCTTAGCTATTCCCACCAGCAGTACCAATACATGGGCAGACATGCACAGACCACATGGCATTGATAGAGGACTGCTGAGTCTTTGTTATTTGGCTGAATTCTAAACAAGAGCAGTGAAAGGTATAAAAAGAGCATGCGACAGCAGAGCTGGGTGGATGTGGCTCCAGTTCTCAGTTGCAGTCCCACAGCACAGAGGGTGCCTGATCAGCAGCGGGTGCCTATCGCGTGTCCTCCCAAGCAGTGTACAACATGCTCCTTCTCCCTTTCTTGCCACAAGGCCTCATTCCTGCAGATTGGCTGGAAGTAGGAGGTAAGCAAGCTGAAGGTGTCAACTGGATGTATACAACACCCTTAACCAGTTTCTTGGCCTGGTTGTAAATACCATTCCAGCATGGCCACACGAGGCTTGGAGCTCTACCAGTAGCTGAAGCTCTTACTGCTGACCACCCATCACAGACAGCTTAAGATATGGTTAAGAACATTAACCAGGAAATGACATCCAGAGCTAGTAATCCCTCCCACTCTTTTAGTTTTTGTGGAAATATGGTAAAAGATGCCAACTGCAGGGATGTTTCTGAGACAGCAGCTAGACACATGGAAGGGTGCAAAGGTTAATAGTAATTTTAAAATAACTGAAGCGAAGATTTCTTAACATGCAGTGGTGTTTAGAGAGAGCATCTCTACCCCACATAATGCTTTGCTATCTCAGTCAGGTCTAGACCCAGTAGAAAACTTATCTTTTGAGGTTTACTAGATGAACGAATAATTAAATACAACCCACCTTTTGGTAGTAGGAGTGCACTTAGAACAATCATTCAGCATTTCTGTGAGAAATTATCAACCCCATCAAAGCCAGTTATTTATGACTTATGAATAAGACCTCTGTTTGCAAAAAAAAAACCCCAAAAAACCACCAACCCTAGCTTGTCTGGCAACAAGCCTGTGATTATTCAGAGCTTCGTGCGGGTGTGGTCAATCAGTGAAGCATACTCCCTGTATTTATTTAACAAATAAGTATACCTCTAGCATATTTGGCTGCCAACTCACGATAATAATGAAGTTTGCTTCTGAACTAAGTCATCTTGCCTAAGGAAGGGCAAAAAACAACCCCAAAAAACCATAATCAAGCATACTTTAATCAAGCTGCCCTTGCACATTTTCCAATTTGCCCTTATTTCAAACTTGGAGCTCCAGCTGTCTTCGGGAAAAACGCCTCACACCATTCTGTGTGTAAAGATGTAATCTTTGAACAAATCTGCTGGTTTAGTTCCAGGTGAGCTACTTTTAACACCAAGTAGCTGGAACACATGATTGAAGCCCTCTGGGCAGTAGCCACATGGCTCTGGAAGGCACACCATAGAGATTTTGCCATTGCAACAAAGTGAAGAGCATTAGCTTTTGAATTCTGGAGATCAATAACAACTGTCTTTGTCTCCCACAAAATTTTTCTTTCAATACACCTACTTTTAGTCATTCAGCTTCAGTCATGGGGATGGGAGGTAATGTTTTAATGTTCCTGGTCAACCTTATTCCATAATGAATTAGAGATGTTCTTCTTAAGACAAAAAATAAAACATTAGCAAAATATAACTACACTCAGATATAGAAAAGAGCTGCCTTATTTGTTTCACCAAGCCAGACATGTCATTTGCAGAATGTGCTCCAGCAGTAACTGCACACATATATTGACAGGTTGTCCAAAAATTATCAGGTAAGTGAATTAGGGACATGAGTGCAAGTATTGCTTCAACAGGTGTTCTGTGCCTCAAAACACGTCTTGCTGCAGTTCATTAAATTCTGGACACATTACATCTGATAGGGAGAATGAATGATATAGATCATCAAATCACAGAATTGCCTGGGTTGGAAGGGACCTAGAAGATCATCTAGTTCCCAGCTTACCTGCTCTGGGCAAGGACAGCTTTCATTAGACCGGATTGCTCAGAGCTCCATCCACCTTGGCCTTGAACACTTCCAGGGATGGGGCATCCACAGCTTTTCTGGGCAACCTGTTCCAGTGCCTCACCAAGCTCACAGAAAAGAATCTTTTCTGTATAAATAATATAAATCTGCTGTCTTTCAATTAAAACCATTCCCCCTTGTCTGTCACTATGTGCCCTTATTGAGGATAGAGCCATTCTTCAGATTACTGGTAATGCCTACCCAGGTGCGAGGGGAGGAGTTCTGGAAAAGTTGCCCACAAGTTGCCCACAATGTGTGGCAATACCTCCTCCAGAGCCCCAAATATTTTTCCAGTATATTTTGAGAAGGAAAGTCTTTTGAAACATTTAGAAGTCACACCTCTTGAGTCTTACTCTTATCTCAGGTAACGCCTATGGTAAAAAATGCATTACCTGTAGTGGGAATTGTAGCTCAGGTTTGCAGTCATTGTCAGACAAAGTTTCCATAGTTCAAGAATGTAACCACCTGTAGTTGTTTCCCTGCCCCACTGCAGTGATCACACATAAAGACCAATGTTGTTCACAGTGGCTTGATCAGAGAGTTTAACCTCTGCTTCAGAAAGTTGTGATTGGATATGACGATACAAACTGCTGGAGCTTGTCCCAATCTCTCAGCAATCAGGGCTCCCACAGAAGGAGAGCTGGCAGAACAGGCAGAACTGTCCTCCACTGAGCTGCCCCACTCATCACTCAAAGTTCAGCCAATCATTATTGACACAGGCTGAGCAAGGCTGGCTGGGGAGCAAGCACAGCATCTGTCCTGCCACTGCCCTGGAGGGAGGGATGCTCTGCTGTGAGGGTGAGAGCAGGCAGCTGAAGCCAAGGCCAGCTTCAACAGGGGACATTGCTTGTGCTCATGGGAGCGATGAATTTGGCCTCCCAAGGCCACACCCAGCCCAGATACCACAGAGGGGACTGCTGGCTCTCTGATTGCAGCAGATTGTTTCTCCTGGCACAGCAGTCTCCTGGCTCTCCTGTCTAACCTTTTCCATTGTTTTTCTTAAAGTTTGCTACTGGAATAGGAAAGGTCACAACTTATTATCAGACACGGACAGGACTTGAGCATTATGAGTGTTTATATGTAAGCTAGACAATCTAATCTGTATCAGAATTCATCTTGGGATAGTCTGTGTCTATTAAATGTCTCCTTTTTGTTTTTTTTTTTTTTTGTCTTGAAGTATATACATATGTTTTGCTCTCAAAGGCTGACAAGTGTTGGTCTCAGACTGCTTACAACTCTATCTGTTGCCAGCCTGCCAACATCATCAGAGAATCCTTCATTCTAACCTCCTGCTGCTTATAGTGTTGTTGGAAATATATGGCTACAAAGTCACCCTAGAGACATATATTACTGCCTAGCCAGGTTCAGTTTGAGTTTAATACAGATAGGGCTTTAATTCTGCTTTTAAGAGCTGATTTCAAATTAGGACTTTAGTTCCCTAACTATTTGAGTTTTAGTCTCTCCAAGGGATCCATCATTGTGAGAAAGCTGCCCTAAGTATTTAAAGATAAGATTTATTGTACCCAAGGCAGCTATGCTTTCCTTGTTCTCTTTCTGTACTGTGCCTGTCTGGAATTTTATTACACTTCTTTTTTCCTTATTATCTTATTCCTTTACTCCATCTCCAATAACTGAAATGGATATCAGGTACAGCACAAACAGCAAAGGCAATGCAGGGCAGCTGGAATTTCTGCCTCCTCTTGCCTGTCCACCAGTTATTTCAACATGAGAAAGTGTTCAGAGTGCCACTGGGAGGCATGTTTGCTCCAATGCTCATCCTCAGAGACCCCAGCTGTGCAAGGGTCGTTTCCAAGGCCAGAGCACAGCTTCAGGACACTCTGCCAACTCCAGCACCACAGCACAGCCCATCTGCCCAGTGCTCATTCCAAGCGGGAAGTTTGTTGTGAACAGGGTTGCTGGAGCCAGAGCTGGGCTGTCCAGTCCCATAGATGAATGGGTTAAGTGACTCCAAATCTTCCTTTTTTTCAATTTTGTCTCGTCTCTTTTTTCCTGAGATATTGCAGGTAGTAGATACATTTGAGAGGTGATGTGATAAAAACACTAATAAGATAAACCCACTGAACAATACCGTCCTGAGTGGAAAACAACTCGCCATTGTTTCAGCCTCCTCCTCTGCTTTCTTATCTTGTGTGAAAAATACCTGTGGTTCTCAGAGCACAAACATGAAGGATTGAGTGAGGCCAGGTCTACAGCACAGACTTCTGTTTGCCAATGATACACCTGCCAAAGGTGTGAAGAACAGTGTTCCTTGACAGACACAACAATGCTGGTCAAGAGCTCCTACACAGGTATGGCTGTATCAACAAATCTGCTCTTTCTCTGATTTTAACCACAGAGTTTCTGACTGAATTTGGTGTGTATTAGTGCTCTAAAATACTGGTATTATGACTGGATTTACCAGGACTGCTTGGGAAGCAGTCACCAGACAGCTGTGGAGAGGAACAGAACAGAAAAGCCTTCAGTGAAGGCACTGGATAAATATTTGTATCTTTAGCTGGCTGTAAAAAAAGAGGAAAAAAAGAGAAGACTACAGTTATAACAAAATTCAGGTGTGAGCTTCTTGCTCAGACTTCTTGCGCATCTTTCTGAACTCCTAGGATTATAGTTGATGTCTGTGAGTGAATATATCTTACACATGTAAGACTCTCAGACAGATTTGGTAGCATAGTAACCTCAGCAGCCAAAAATTAGAGTCCTATCTCTTGCTTCCAAATTGCATCTTTTTCATGACATCTTTAATCATAATAATTTTTATTTTTTAAGTTACTTTTATGTCAGATATGACCCACAGCCACATTTGGGAAGAGGCCATGTGTAATAAAGGAGTGAATTTATAGGGAACCAAAATACATAGAGAATTCATTTACACCTGTACCCAGCGTACACCCTGTACATTTACAGTGTACTCAGGAGAACAGTGTACGCTGAGGGGTTGCCATAAAGTGTAACCTGGAGCCTCTGCAATGACCATTGCAATGGCTTTTCAGTGTTTTCTTCACCATCTGTCAAGAGGGGCTGAGGGGGTGCTGGTTCCAGGGATGTAGAGCTGTAGCACTGCCAGTTGTACCTGTCCCAGTCAGATCTCATTTCAGCCTCTCCAGCACTGCCCACTGTGCCCACATGCCCTGTGGCACAGGGCCCCATGCCAGATTCTGACAGTCCCTGCAGCAGGGCTGGTCTCCAGTTCCCCTCAGTCCTGCCCTGCCTATCCATGGACCTCAGACATCCCTAGATAANAGAGGGGCTGAGGGGGTGCTGGTTCCAGGGATGTAGAGCTGTAGCACTGCCAGTTGTACCTGTCCCAGTCAGATCTCATTTCAGCCTCTCCAGCACTGCCCACTGTGCCCACATGCCCTGTGGCACAGGGCCCCATGCCAGATTCTGACAGTCCCTGCAGCAGGGCTGTCTCCTGCCCTGCCTGTCCATGGACCTCGGACATCCCCAGATGGGACAGTTAAAACTCAAAGCCAAGTTTCACACCTCTTTTGGCTCCTCTTGACAAGCACATTTAGATTCTGCTCTCATCCTCCTCTTGCTCCTGATCTGCACCACCTGGAATGCTGGATTCATAGCATGTAGTGCACCAGCCCTGGAACCTAACTGGCTCAGAAACTGTTCTGACTATAGCCTCATGGGTTTTATTCAGTTTGGCTTCTGGGAAGTTATCACAATGTGGCTAACAGGAGCTTTCACACCTCTCAGATGACAACGAGCTGAGATAACCCCAATCCAAATAATTGTCGTTTTAACAAATATATAAATTCAGTGATGCTCAAAGGATTTTGATTTAAATACCCAGAGGATTGAATATTGTGTGCTTCACACCTGTGTAGGTCTGGGAAGGCTCTTCAGAAGCGTCACAGATAACAAGAGTTCAATTCTAGACAAAGGGAACCAAAGTTTCAGAATCACAAATTAGTCATCTTGTCTATTATTTGATCATCCCCAAGGAAAATTGGAAAGTTCTTGGGATCTTTATATTACATGTCGTTTTGTCGGCTTTGTTATAAAATTTCAGCCCCAGTTGTCCTACATCAACGCTGCTGCAGAGCTTCGGCTCAGCTGCCTGCACGGTGAGCCTATGAACACTCTTCCAGGCAAATTCTGAGCCCAGCAAGCATGGAGTTGAGCAGTTGGGTATCTCCAGGCTGTGCCAGTCAGTTCCAGGGCAGAAAACAGCCCTGAGCATCCCTAATTTGCAAGAAAAGCTATAGCCCTCGAGTCTTCATTGGCCTGTCTGCCATCAGCGAGATTTTCCACAGGCTGGGCAAGGCAGGATTTCACCCAGGGGATATCCCACAGTTGTGCCAAAGGCTCTCAGACTCAGCTCACTTGTGATGCATCTGTTTTCTGCTGGCAGGATACCAGTGCCAAGAGCGCTGCTCCCGACCGCACGTAGCCCTGAGCTCACCAAACAGGTCCCTCACCAAGCAGGCAACTTCCACTGGAGGCTTTCGTCTTAGGCTTTGAAGAGCAAACAAAATAAAGGGAACAGAAAACTGAAACTTCTCCATTAAATAGGATCCATAGCTTAAGACTTATCTTTTGTTGTGGGGTAAGAAGAGGTTGACTTCTGTGTTGAATGTTAAAAAAAAAAAAGGGTTTGGGACAGGAGTGTTGTTTACAGACTTATTTGCCATGTTCCCTGTGGTCAAACCACAGATATTTCTTTAATTCATTAGAGCTTACTTACAGCTCTACTTAAGCATGTGAATACATGAATGATATGCAGACCATAGCCTGGGCTCAGCAAAACAGACATCCTCTCCAGTGCAGCCAAAAACAGGAGTGACTCTCTTCAGCTCCACCGATAAAGTATGAAACACAATGAAGCAGCACAAAATATCTACCTTGCTGATTTTGAGGTTTGTGACTACAAAAAGAAAAATTTTATTCCACCTCTGCAGAATCTAAACTTTATACAAAAATCTCTAAAAAGCAACTGACACCAGCTTTTAAAACTTCAAAATAATTTAAAAACATAACTTGATAAAGTTTTCAAAAATACTAAACACAAGGCACAAAAGAAATATTTTATATAAGGTGAAATCCTTGGTTTAAAGTGCTACCATATCCCCGAGCATCCTTCAGCTCCAGTCCAGTAACAATTGCTCCTCACATCTTATCCTCCATGCATTTCTTTCCTGGACTACAGCACAGCAGCATCCCTGGTCTGATGTGAGGGGCAGGACCAGCTGCAGGCTGATTATCATCCTCTTGCACCTCATTTCTCATATTCATTCAGCTCTCCAGTGTGACATATGATGGAATACTCGTACTGTAGTGCCATCCCTGTCTCATGAGACACCCAGCCACTGACTGAGCCTGAAAATTCCCAACACTGGACTGTGGTACTGGTCAGGCTCCTGGAAAGCCTTCCACCTCCTCTGTAACTTTCCTTTCATCCTCACAAATGCCCAGGAAAATATCGTGTACAAAATGGCTGAAGGACAGACTTGTTGCTTTCTCAATCAGTAGAAAAGAAAGAAGCTTTATCCATCCTCTAGGCATCAACAGTTCTTTAGCCATCTAAAACTGTGGTGTTAAGTAGTTACCTGAGTTTCATCTACAGTCAGTGGAGACAACACTAAAAGCACCTCAAAAGGACAGTTCTTCCTGTATGTGTTAGACATAAATTCTAGACATCTGTTTCAAGAGGAGCAGTTGCCCTCTGGAGGAGGTTTTTGTCTTCATTGATTAAAAAGATAGACAAGTAGCACAGACCAAGTGCTTAACTTTTAGAAAACAAAAGAAGAGTAGACATAGTAAAATATAAAGACATAGCAGTAGTATGTAGAGGGACAGATTAAAACTCTGAGGTATAAAAAAAGCAAAATTGCAAAAATAAATCTGTTTTATGCCGGTGGTGGACCAACAAAATTGCTAGCAGGCATAGCTGGGTAGTACCAGATGGGGATTAAGCAAGTCCAGGCCCTATGATGGTATCACAAACCCTGGAAGGGAAGTCTGAGAAGTAGGTGATTACATCAGGATCACTGGGATGATTTACAGCTAAAGTAACAAGAGCTTTCTCTCATTACATCATTTTTTATGGCAATCATAGACAACTTCTTACATTAATCATTAAAAAAAAAAATGGGAAAAGAAATTCTGTGATGTAGGAAAGGCTTTTAAGCTGGCACAGACAATTCATCACAAACTGGTATAACAGCAGTAAAATGGAAGAAGCAGGACAGAGATCACTGCAAGTATTACTTCAAGAGCCTTCTACCACATCAGCTGGGATTGCTGTAGCCACTACATTGTCAATGTTCTGGTTTTGGTGACAATGGCCTCTCATGCACAGATAAGGATGTGTAAAAATTTGCTTTCTAGAGCTATGTTGAGGAATCTGGTCAGATATTCCTACTCCAGGAGGGTAATCATCCTGTGTCAAAAACCCCTACAAGTCTTGCAGTCCTAGAGAGAAATTCTGGACTGCAGAATAAGGACTTGGGCAATAGTCACGATATACCATTCATGTAGGACATTTGCTAAGAGGACAGGTCAAGCTTGTTCACTCAGGTGATAAATAGTCTGAAACAAGCCTATGATGGATCCTCACCCTCCTTCTACTCAGGGCCATGAGAACCCTTGGCATTCTCTTCACAAGCTGGCTACCAGGGAAGGGATGCCTGGAATTCCTGCTGCAGGGCCAAGGTGTTCTTTGCCTTTTCATCCCTTACACAAGGTAAACATAAATGGGATATGACAGTAGAATAATTATGACAGTAGAATCATTTGCAGTCCTTGGTGTTTGAATCAGTATAGCAAATTCACTGAAAATAAAAATTACCAAGATAAAAAGGGAGGGTTTTTTTTCTCCTCCACTGGCAGGAGATCTCTTTCCTGCTGTTTACTGTGCCCAAATACCACATAAGCTTTTTACCCTACAGTAGAAATTCTGGAGTAACTTTTTCAAAGTGCTACTTGCCGTTTTACTGGATATTCTTATATCATACAAGGAGTAAATGCTTATCTGTACAAGGAGAGATGAATTTCAGCTATATCTTCACTCTTCACATGCCTTCCTTGCATGCTGCATTCCTTTTCCACTGCCTGGTGATTCCCTGGAAAAAATTAGTTTCTTTATCTCTCAATCTCACTTAACATATGTTTCCCCATGCATGGCTGGATTTCAGCAGTGGGGTCTGTGAGGGGGACCTGAGTGGTGGGGACCATGTGCCTGTCCCAGCTGGGTCCAGCCATTTCTGAAATCAGTCTGGGCAACCATCCAGTCTGAGTGGTGGTCACTCAGAGCTGCAGCTTGAGCAGGACAGAGGATCCCACAGCACCCCAGCTCAGACATATTTCAAGAAGATTAGCAGCCATTGCAAGCAGGAGACACACAGAGAACACTTTTAGGGAGACAAATGGAGACAGATAATTGTGGAGACATGGAGCTGGGACATGGGACACACTCTTGGAAGGAGAAGCTCCATGTTAAAGGGGGGTAGCCTGTGGCTTATAGGCAACCCAGAGTGGGCAGGGACAACCCTGTGGGACTGTGGCAATGGGTGATCAACACTAGGGACAGGACAGCTCTGAGGGACTCTGGCCAACAGGCAAAACTGTAAGATGCATGAAGGACAGAGAAAAAACAGTAAGAATGACAGATGGTCAAAGGAATACCAGTTAGGAGCAGGGAAAGGCAGTAGACTAAACCTATTGTGTATATGGCCCTAACCTCTGGGATTATTCCGTGTAACCCACATCAAAAAGAGGGGGAGGTGAGCCTAGGGAGGAGGGAGAAAAGGTGTTTTGCTGAATGGTGCCTGAGGAAGAAGAGTCAAGAGAGCTGCTTACCCAAGTGTTTGCTTAATTGTTCATGGTTTCTTTTTCTCAATACCTAAATCAGTGTTTAGAAGGTTTTGTTAATTGGCAATAAACTAAAGTAAGTTAAAATTCCCTGAGTTGAGCCTGTTTTGCCAGTAACATCACACAATCGGTCCTTTGCCTCTTTCACCTTTTGCAAATACCCTTGCGCACGCTGCCCTGGTGACACCAAAGGACCAGTTTTTCCACACATCCACCTCTTTTCTACCCTCTCTTGCATCTTATCTCTTCATCCATATTTAGTCTTTGTTCTGCCTGGCCTGATCAGCTCAGGCTTGTGAGAGCCTGGGCTTCCAGCTGACGAAAGACAAAGTCACAGCAGGAGTCTGGCGAGCAAAGAGCACCTGGACATGCTCAACTAAAGAGGGGAGCTTCAGCTCTGTGCCCATGTCGTGAACCCTGCTAGCTCCAACAAAGGACAGTTTGGGACTGAGGGCAGCTTGTGGCTTCCTGTGTGATGACTGACATGCTATTGGAGCCCGGGAGAAAATCAGCATGATGTTTTCTTCTGAACTGAGGCGTAACATTCAAGTAATACAAACAGCATTAAATACAAATAGGAAGGAAATGGCTTGCAATACCCTGTTTTCCTATGGCATCTCTTCTTACATTTTTCACAAACAATTTCAGTATATTAGACTCCTGTTGACCCAAAGAAACTCCTGGACAATTTTGGCCCTTCTACTCCAGAAATATTTGATAGCTTTATCCTGAAGGTGCTTGAATGTTCAAACATGCTCTTTATTTCCCATTTGAATTTATCTGCCTGTCTCTTTCATTTCAGCTCACCTACCACTCTGTTCAAAACTTGGGGGAAAAATTTTACTCAGTGTAAAATGCAGCATTGTGTCCTTGCTGTTTAGCCAGAGAACAGCACTACACTACACTGTTGCTATTCAGGCAAGAAACAGAACAAGCAAGAAGCAGAAGATTGAAATAAAGGGCAAGCAATGGATTTCACTAATATGCAGAAGGTCAACACACGTCTTATATATTAATTACATGCTGGTTGAGAAAGAGTTTGAAATCTGTTTGGGATCCAGGTAGCATACAGCTTTGTACTGGCTTTCACACTAGATCGTGAGTTTCACCCTTACAGCCTCTGCCCTTGAAAAGAGTGACCCCTCCCTTGTGAAAGGCCACGGGTTCCCCCTGCCTGGTGAGGGTGGTGGGTGCCCAGCCCTGCTGGGATCTGCATGGAAAGGCAGGGAATGAGAAGAGCTGCCGAGTCCAGTAGTGAGATCTGTTGAAAGATTTGAGCAGCCTGAGGGTAAGGAGACGCTGAGAGAGACAAGAAAACTCCTAGGGAGTGGTAGAGCTAAACTAACAAAATTCTTTCCCATGCACATGCCTAATACTTAAAATAATAAAAACACCTTTTGGGGACTACTGAGCCATGGGAAAGCCAAACAAAATCTGTTTTGGATTTACTTTAGTCAGCAGCTCAGGAATATCAGAGACCCAGCTACATGAACTGGATATTTAAATACTACAAAATTCCAGAGAGTGCGATAAAGATGGACTTTTATTTGCCAAGAGGGGATGTGCTGGTGCAGTGTTCTCAGCAGCAGTGCATTCAGCCTCACCAACAGAGTAGTGCTTTTCCCAGAACCGGGGGGATTGCCTCCTTTACTCAGCCCTTCAGCCCAGTGCAGAGTCCCTTGGTAATAACTTGGCCATAAAGCAAACAGCTCAGCAATGGCCCAGCCCAATGTCTCCATGCAGAGAAATGCTGTGACATTTACACACACGGTTAAGCAAAGAGCTTCTAAATTTTGCATTAATTCTTTTTCTAAATTTTGATGCTGCCCCTACTCTCTGCAGCATTGCAGACAATGCTGGACTTCAGAAATGCAACAGCTGCAGCAGCCAGCAGCTCCCACTCTGGGATGGGCTGCATCGTTGGATTAGCTCTGAACAGTAGGAGCTGTTTTTGCAGCAATGCAGAGGCAAAAAGGCCATGGTGAGCAGAAGGCCTCGAATTGAAAACCTGGTGTGTTTTCCCAGTCACTGGGGAAGACTGCTCATCAGAAAGGTACTTTGTGTAGAAAATGTGGTCTTCAGTATGTCTACCTCTTGTTTGGCCTAGGATTAGATTCTGCCTGATGGTAACACTCGGGCAGATGTCTTCAGGCATCTTAATGCAAACACGTGCTGGTTCTTTGAAAGACATCACGTTTTTGCTGGTTTTGGCTTAGGTGGTGGCATGGAGACATCCCTGCAGAGACACGGTGTGGGACTGGCAGATGGACACTTTGGTCTCTGCCTGCACTTTGAACAGGATACATCCTTGAGGATGAAGATAGCTGGGGGCAGACAGTCTGGAGGACTGGCTCCCATTCCATGCTTTGGGGAGTGCTGTGAACACTGCAAGATACTCTTTGTGTGTGCCTTCACTCATGGGAACAGAATCAGACACAGTGGGGAACATGATATGGGGACATCTGAAACTGTTATAGTGTAGATATCGCTGGGCTGCTTCCACACTTGTTGTAGGACATCTGTGTACTGCTGCACATAGCCAGGCTTGGCATCTCACTGCTCAGGAATCTTTCCCTCACGGGGAAGGCAGCCTGCAAAGATGTGCAACCAGTCAGCTGAGAATCAACTGGATGAAGAAATATGTCGGAAAGAGCAAGAATAGCAGTATTCAGTCATGACCAACATGGTTTGAGAGCACTGAACTGGACATGTAAGGGATTTGCTACAGATGTTCCCCAGATTCTTTGGGGCTCCAAGAAAAATCCAGGCCACAGCTTGATGATGTTGTAAATACAGCTTTATTGCTCCGATTAGGTAAAAAATGCTGCATCCCCATGCCAAAAAAAGTTCCTTTAAAAAAAGAGTGAAGTAGAAGTAAATTGTAGCTACTATCCAGCCTACTTATTAGGTGTAACAGTTTTACAGACATATGGCACAGCAATTTATCTCCTCAGATGCTGTGTGAAGGCAAGATATAAAGAATCTCCAGAAGAAGACTGCAGGGGGGTAGGGGGTGGGGGGGAAATAGCTGAACTGACAGTGCATAACATCATGTTTGCAAAGTAAACAAACTGGGAAGACAAAAGCAAACCTTCTCTCAAATCTTTAGTTAAAAGAGCCTTGTGTACAGCACACAGCTATTAGCATCAGCACAGCACAGATGAGACAGAGAGATTTGAAGCTGATGTTCCTTTAAAGAGCTTGCCATGTGGTGCTGCAGCATTAGCTGTCTCTTAAAATCCTGGTTTAGGAACAGACATTATTTACTGGATTACCACCAAGCAAAGGCCTGTCACCAAATCTATTTCCAGTAGTCACATCAATGGGGACTGAGTTGCAGGGTCTGAGAACCATTGTCAGTGGCAGACTGAACCCACATCCCCAACAGCCAACATTTACAAACTAGCTACACAAACCCTGCTCATCACTTTTCCTAAAGGTGCTTTTTGAACCAGCCACAGAGGGGATTTGGAATACTTCAGTGCAAAAGGCTGAGAGAGCCTTCTGCAACTGCAGATTGCCTTACACGGGGGATGTTGCAAGTTTTTCTGCATGTACAAGAAAAAATCCACAAGTAACTGCTGCACATGCACACCTTGAATAATGAGAGGTCCATGAACAGTGTAAAAACTGGGCTCTCTAAGGCATCCTGCTTAGGGGAGCTCTGCATCACTGTTCCCTCTGTTACACCAATGTGCTACAGAGACACGGAGGCTGTGCCTTGAATTACTTACTTAATAAAGTTACTGTTTAGCTGCTTCTTAAACAAAGATGAGTCAGGATTGCCTTTGCTGGAGTCAGTTCTGCCCATAAGTGGGGGCTAAGGTGAGAACTCCACACAGTCCCATACTGATGCACTCTCACATAGCGAATCCTGAAGTAGAAAATCGTCCTCAGTGACATTTTGCCTTCCTTGATCTCGCTCTATTTTTTCTCCACAAAAGCCTTGTGGTAATACCCAGAGCTACTACCTTGTGGTAAATAATCAGGCTGCTTTGCTGTGGATAGGGGTTCTGGGGACACCCGAACCATGTTTTAGTGCTCTTACTGCAGGTGGTAATCTGTCTGTGCAGGAAAAATAAAAAGGAGGCTTGAGAAAGGCAGATGGCTGATCATGGTCAGCTGGTGTCCCAGGTGTAAAGCTTCTTCAGGAGGGCCTGGCCAAAGATGCCTGGGTGCCTTGGTCTAAAAGACTGTAGGAAATTACACTATAGGCTTTCAATACTAAGGGCATTCTTCTCCCAAGACGTGGAAAATTCACTCCTGGATCAGAACATATCCTTGGTTCATTTTATTGGCAAACTACCCTGGAAATGAACCTCCTAGCTCTCACACAAAGGTCCAGAGAGCTTTCGTTTCAGAGGGGTGGCTGAAGGCGGTGGGGTGAGGGGGGGGGATTATGCCTGGCTGTTGTTTTGTTGAAAGTCGGTTTGTTTCTGTCTCATAAAGTATGCAAGAATGTTCCCATGCTCTGCCCGGGCCAGCCCCCAGCAGCATGCTTTGCACATTAGCAGCTGATGCTGGAATGCGGCGTTCCCAGGGCAACTGGGAGCCCCCCATGGGGCACAGCCAGCCCCCACCATTGTGCAGCCCTGGCTGACGCGGCTTTGTTGGGTGAGGTAATGCCGTGTGTATGCAAACCGAGCCAGGGGCACAAATGGCACTTGGAAACTGTTCCATGACTTCAAAGGGCGGGCTGCCTGGCCCCCAGGAAGGCTGCCTCGCTCCGGTCTGCATCTCCACTGCTGAATTTCGGAATTTCACCTCCTCTCCCGCCCTGCTGCTGCTGTCACAGTGACACCACCCTGGGCTGCATCATTTGCACAAACCCTTGTGGGACAGTTTAGTGGGCACAGGGGTATTTGGTCGAGGGTTTGGCTTGATGATCTTGGTTGTCCTTTTCACCCTTAATGATTCTACGATTCTGTGAAAAGAAGTGTAACCAACAGTTTGTGGGAGTGTTGTCTACTCAGCTCTGGTGGGAGCCTACCTGGAGTACTGCATCCACCTCTGGGGCTCCCAAACATGAGAAGGCCATGGACCTGTTGGAGTGAGCCCAGAGAAGGATTGTCATGCCATTGACCACTGCCAGCAACCAAGCTGTACTAACCACTCTGAAGAAAATTAACTACCCCAGCTGAAACCAGCACATTGGGCCACTAATTTCATCACAGGACTGGGGCATCTCTCCTATGAAGACAGGCTCAGAGAGATGAAGTTGTTCAGCATGGAGAAGGAAAGGCTCTGGCAGCCTTAGAGCAGCCTTCCAGTGTTTAAAGCATACATGAATTCTGGGAATGGCTTTAAACTGAAAGAAGGTATATTAGATAAGATCTAAGAAAGACCTTTTCTTTACAATGCAGGTGGTAAAACACTGGAACAGGTTGTCTAGAGAGGTGGCAGATGCCTCATCCCTGGAAACATCTAATGTCAGACTGTATGCGGTTCTGTGAAACGAGATGTTGTTGAAGATATCCCGGCTCACTGCAGGGTTGTTGGACTAGATGTGCTGTAAACTTTCCAACCCAAAATATTCTATTCCACAGCCCTATCGAAAATGTGGCAGGAGCTCTGCAGTGGACAGGACCCCGCTGTTGCTATCAGTTTGTCAGCCTAACTTGCTCATCCATGTCTTCCCACATGGACCTCTAGCACACAGGCAGAAGGCTTTTTTCAGAATATTTTAATTTCTTGGTGCTGAAGTCCCCTTCAGTATAAGACTGAAAAGAGTGCTGCACGGTAAGAAAGAACTGTCCTCTCAGATCCATATTCCAGCCATGGACACAGCTGAATTCTTACCCACTGTCTTCAATAATTCAACTAATTCTACTACACTATATCCTCAAGGGATACAGCTTCATATTGATTAGAGGCTTAGGCTCCAGCAAGCAGTGACTTGGTGTATATCTAATGCTGTGTAAATGTTAAGGAACATTATTCTTTTCCCCAGTGCTTTGCTGCATTCTACAGGTAATGAATATTGAGAGAGGAATTGGAGGTTTGCCACCAGATACAAAAAGAGACATCAATGTTGTTACATTTAAAACTCTTTTATTTGATAGCTGTCTAAATTACATGCAGAAACAGAACACATCGGGGCATTAAAGGGACAAATCAATTTCTTAACACCACCTTGAGTTTAACGAAAATGTTGGCATCAGATTCGCTTGCCAGATTGATTGAGAAACAACAGAAATCTGCCTGTTCTGTGAGCCTAGTTTCTGTTCTCAACAAGAAAGTGGAGGAGGTATTTCAAAGGATATTAAAAAAAACTGCAAGTGGAAAATATGCAGTGATCAAAACAATCTTTATGGTATTTTTTGGTTGCGCAATGGCAAACCAATATGTAACTACAACTGGGACTGAGAAAACTACTGCCTGGGAACCAAAGGCATCTCAGTTCCACACCTATTTGCAGACTGCAGAGTGCTTTAATACTGACATCTTGTCCTAGTACATTTTGGCCCAGTTTTTCCAATACGCATAGGGTGCCAGACCATGCACATATGCATCAGTGAGTTAAGTGTCTAATGTTTTGGGCCATGTGTCTTCCTATCTGTGTCTTTCACTACTGTGACTTTGTCAAATTCTCAGACATTTCTGTAGCATTTCTGAGAGGCAGGCAAGTCAAGTGCACCAATGATGTTTTTTACCTGGTGCAAAATCAGTAAGCGAATGGCTAGCACTTTGTCAGTGAGAAAACAGGGACAAGAAATCCTCTTGATTCCAGGAGGGCGGGGGCCAGCGTTGCTCCCTGGCTCACCTGCCATGCATTGAGGTGATTCTCCTGATCACACAGTGCTTCTGATGGGAATGAAAGCTCAATTATTGCTCAATTATAAGCTCAATGTTGTCTGTAACAAAGAGAAAGCAAAATCAAATAAAACTACATTCTTGAAAGCCAAGAAACTCAAATATACTCTTAGAGCAAACTTATAACTTAGAAATAAAGATTACTATAAAGCATATCACTGTCCAATGTGTTCTTACCAAAACTGCAGCAGGAGGGCTTCCGCATCAGTTATCCAGCTCCCTAAAAATAAAGCTGAGTAGAGAAACTTCCTGACCTGCTCTAGTGGGATCCAAATCTGCTTCTCTTCAGCTTATACAAAGCTTCCATTACTTTCAGTGGGAACAGCTTAGCAGTTCTAGTAGAGTGAATGGATGCATTATAATGTCAGTAATAACAAATGTCATGCACATTCCATGATTAGCTAGAAAAATGATTCCAGGGTTAAATAGGCATGTCTTATTCAGATGCATGTCACTGAGCTGGGCCCATCACCTAGGCACTGGATGCCATCTCTCTCTATTTCTCCTTCTCCTATTGCTAAACATGCTAATCCTGGGCAGCAACCAAACATCACTATTGCAGGCTTGTCCAAAAATTATGCCGAGACAATTAGCCTCATTGAAAAAACGTATCAAAGACCTCACAGTATCAATTATCTGTTTCTCAGTGCACACGCACACACACAGGCATCCAAGGGATTTTAAGCATAACTAAAGACAGTTCCCTGTGAATGGCAGTGACTTCATGCATTAAAAACTCTGCATCTCCCCCTGTGGTGTAATGCCTGTACCTTGAGATGAATGGCTTTGCTGCAGCTTTTTTGTCCTGAAAGGCTAAGAGAGAGATGCTCCCAGCCCAAGGGAGATTGCAGCGGACCCTGCCCTTTTTACGATCACACTGGCAGCACCTATTGATCACAAAAAGCAGGTGGCAGCATCTCCATCAAAATAAACACAGACATGACTCAAACACCTCAAAGTGGACAGCATGGAAACTGAGAAAGGAGAACTTAAAGGAATACCACTGTTCTAGCATCTTTTAGGGTATAAGTAGTCTGCAGCAATAGGAGTTTGTACTTGCAGATTGCTTTACTAGTATGAGCAGCCGCAGTGCTCTTGAAAAGTAGAAATGACATCCTATGTTTATCACCTTTATGTTGTAAAGCAGGAGGTGTGCTCAGTTAAGATGTTCCCAAATGTAACTCTCAGCATCCACAGAGCCTGAGGGGTCAGAAAAGTGAAAAGTTAGGTAAGGAGGTGCAATAAGGATCCAGATGTTTGCAGAAAACTGTAAGTGGTCTGACGTGGCTATAAGGTTTGTGCAGCAGTTTCTCTATAAATGATGTTATTAAACGACTATTTCTTCCTTAAAAAAACGTTTTTCATGTATTTTGAAACTGGTTTTTGTGACCACAATGAAAATATTCTGTGGCCTAAATTCGTTATTTTCTTGTTCAGTGCATATTTATTACAAACACATGCTGTAATACAGTTGTGACAAAGTGCCTGAACCACTAGAGTAAAACTGAGTGAATCAGCCTACTGAACAAAATACTAAATCTCTTCACACTTTATCTTTGAAAGAACTTGTCAACAGAGAATGTGAAAAAAAATCCCACAACTATGGGAAACTATTACAACTGTAATTTTTGTTGAGGACTTGGCAGAGCAGCCACAGCTCCACCAAGTCATGGAAGCTGAGCACTCCGGAGCAGCTGACTCTCGGCAAACCTGCTGAAGAGCCTCTGGGCCAAAAAGCTCACTCACTTTTTACAACTGTATGAGCTCTTAATGCCACGTAATAGCCTTTCTCTGGACCACCGAGGCTGCAATCATTTCAATGCTGCAGCTCTTCAAACACGTGCCATTCACAGGATTGAAATTGGTGGCCATAAATAGGCACAACCATTCTAAAACCTTTAGCTCTTAAGTCTGCTTGAAAATAACAAGAACAAATTTTCCCTATTTCTTTTAATAAAAATACTTACATGCTCTGAAATAATTTACAGTCTCTACCAGACCCATACCAGCCCCATGGAAAACCACTGTTACACCAGACAAGCACATTTTTACATCCAGCTACTTTTTAAGGGCAAATTAAACCCCACTGAAGAGGCTGTCCACAGCCTTTAGGAATCTGCTGTTGTTAATAATTAAACTACACACCATTTCCTAAAGGTGGTGCTGCAGCCAAAATGCAATTCAAAGGTGGGCAGTAGAAACCAGGCAGAGTAACTGTTCTCCTAATAAAGAACGATTACTGCCTTCAAGCATAATGCTTTTGACAGGCTGGTCTAAACTCTTGTCGGGATCACAAGGTTAATCTCACAGCAGCCACAGGCCCCCTCACTGCTGAGCGTGAACAATATGGTTAACATTTTTGGAATGGAGTTAAATTTCTTTGTCATTCCTAGCCTACACCTGACAGACGCAGCCCTCTTCTCTGCTTTCATAACCTGCCATCTGGAAGATAACAAATTCTTATCTAGCCGGTTGATCTCTCCTTCAATCGCTATGAATGTTTCCCACCACCGACCAAAAGGCCAGAAAACAGAGTTCACCCACCTGAAATAAACTCTGAGCTTTCCTGAGGCTAATTCCTTCAGATCCTGCAAAATACAGGAATGTGTGACACAGCAAAGAGCTCTTAATACCAGCAGCATTCCTCCGGCTCATCACCACAACCACCACAGCTCTCATTCCTGGGCTACTGACTAAACACAAATAAATTTTGACACTGTTTTTTGTTCACTATCTCATTGTATTTGGCTTCATTCACCAGTTTGTCCGATGTAAGGCTAAAGTTAAGTTAATGCAGGATGGATGATGTTACTTAGTTTATGTCCTAATAAAGAAGAGATTGCACTTTGCTTGAGCACCTGCAGTGACAGTAAAATATTTTCCTTTAGTAAATTAGCATGAACAACTAGTTACTGACAATTTCACTAAGGGAATATACCTGTCCTCATGAAGACTTGTGTCCCAGTCAGGGGGAATTCTGTAGACAAGTCCTTACAAACATCTGCAGGTGTTATTTACAGACCCAAGTCATAGCCAAATGTATACATGGCTCATCATATCTTCTTGCACTTGGGCAAGCTTCTAGTCCCCAAAACTGAAGGTGTCACAGACAGTGTTTCATATCCAAACCTCTCTCGTGCCACCTAAAATTAACCAAGAAATTCCAAATTTCCTTTGCTAGCAGTGCAATCAAGTATTTAATGTCCAGAAAACCGTGGTCTGATTTACATGCCCAAATTAATTCATATCATTGACATAGATGCATACGCAGATCTGGACTACTGAGAGCTATTTATTCCAGCCAGTTTTAGGTGAGATGATCTGTACAGTAGTAGAAGAGAAAGAGGCCCCCTCTGGCCAGTCAGAGATAGGGTTTTCTGTTTCTTTATTATCCAGGGAAGAGAATGTACACTGGGAAAGGCAGGTACATACGAAGTGCCAAAACTCTTCCAAAAGAGAAGAGGCATGGTATGAAAAGTTGAAGAATTCCCTCTGCTAAGTAGCTTCTCTGTTAGAAACATGGAGAGACTATCTATCAGTTGCAGCTACCCCCAGCTATTCCCATTCTTCTGCTTCACATCTAGAAAGCATGAAATTTTAAGATTTATTCCTTTTCTTTCTATGAGTCAGGTGCCACTTGACATTTCAGCAAACCCTATTAAGCAGTGGGTTTCTGCAGAAAAGGTTGTTTACCACTGCAGCAACTCCAGCTGCAGTCCCTGCTATCCCTCCCTGTATCTTGTTGGAGCAAGGTTCTTCAATTCAGCACAGAGTTAGAAAAACAGATTTATTTTTCTAGGGTAGGCCAAATGGACCAATACACCCTGCAGCTATACCATCACTAGGGTGCCCTCCGAAGAAGAAACAGAAGACAGAGAGAGGGAGAGGAGCAGAACATTCTTTTTGGCTGGACCAATTTAGCTGTAACCTGAAACCGTATCATAAATTAGGTGCCCTAAACACAGAGAGCAGGAATTTGTCCCTTGCCACCCAGGAGCTTAGACTACAAGGCAGGGACACAGTCAGCCATGAGCCATTCTCTGTTTGTCTCTTTAGCAGGCCATGACATCCCTGCCTTCAGGTTCTGTGTGGGCACACAGAAGAGCAATGGGAACCCTCGGTGCACCAGCGCCAATGATGCTCCCCTCCTTTGAAATGGACCACAGGCCTGGATGCACACATATGGACATTTATGGATGAAGTAAAATGAGATGATCAAGTTCAAATAACTTTGGGAATACTATTTTCTGTTCCAGAGATGTGAGCTTGCAGGGGAGAAAGCAGCTAGAGAACAAAAATGCTGTAGATATCTGAAATGACCTTATACTTGCCAGTCTAGAGATGCTGGATTGGCTTTCTGCACCTGACATGTGACTGAAAGCATGACAAAGTATCTCTATTTATTTAAAAGCACCTACCCTACTTCTTTTTTTTTTTTACCCCTGCAGAGTCACAGTAGAGTAAGTAAAACCCAAGATAACTTATGAGCATAGATTAACACGTAACTGGCATGGACATGGTAATTGGAAATTACTATCTTTTTCTAATTTCCTTACAATTCTTTTCAACACAGAAACTGAAGAAAAAATGTATTTGTCACCTGAAAGGAAGTCAAACAACTGAAAGAAATACAGGATGGGCATTATAAAGTGCTATGTACCTTAACAAGAATTTTCTCAGTGGCCTGAAAAGGAAGACACTACAGCATAGGATGCCTGGTTGAAGTGCTTTGGCCATCTTCAGAAAAGCCCTCTTTCAGCAGCTTGCTCATAGCTACATGACCAAGTGCTATGTTTGGGGCAGTGTCCAGAGCCCACTGCACTCCCTGAGAATGAGATTCACCCCCAAGGTACTTCCGTGCCAGCAGGACTTCCCTCTGCTAGAGCTCAGCTTCACCACTGGAGATGGCAAGGGGGATCTCTAAAAGTTGCTTTTAATGTTACTGAGATGAGTATTTCTTCTGTCATTTTAATGGAAGGAAGAGAAACAGCTATTTTTAAAAAGTAGGACTCCTTTATGGGATCATTTCCAAGAGGCTGTGGACATCATCCCCATGGAAAAAAAACCAGACATACAAACACACAAAACTCAATCCTCAACCTTGAATTATAAGATTTTAAAAATCAATAACAGTAACAGTTTTTATGGGATGTACAAAGAATTAGAGAACACTTCCTACCTTTTACAGATTTTGAATATATTTTGGAAGTAACTTTACATGAACCAGGCTGACTTGTGTTTTTCATCTTTTCTTGATGTATGATGACAAAAGGAGATAACCTTGGTATAGATAGCATGATTTATTCAGAACTGAAGTCAGTGAGACATGGTTACCGTCATTGCAGATTAGCAACCCTGTGTGTACATTTTTTATTGCTTTTGCCTTTTCTCCACTTACCAGCCATCATCTCCAGCTTTTACTTTGTCTTTGCCTGCCTCAAAGTAATGTCCTTTCTAAAGGACAGAAACCAATCCCACCAGGGATTATATTTCACAGCCACATTCTTTATTTACAAGGGGGTTTCAGTGCTCAAGACTTTTTATACTTATAAGATACCTAAGTTGTTTTTATAACTTGATGAATTGTTTATAATGTGATGAAATAACTTTCAATACAGAAATACTTTATTGAGATGAGTTGCAGCAGACATTTTAACACTTCCAGGCAGCCTTTAGAACTACCGAAGTTCGGTGAAATGTGATTATTATTTCTTGATATAAGCGTTCATATCAGCTCTATTTATTTTCAGGAAGAACACGTTTTTTTTTCCTGAAGAATGACAGGTTGAAACACCCGTTTCTGGGTAAATTGTTTTGTCCTGGCACTAGAAGAACCATCATCCCCTGCAGAGACAAGAAATATACTAAAATAGGCAAGAGCTCTTATGACAGGTAAGCAAGCCTCTGACCAGGGTGGTGCTGCTGTGAAGGGTAGGGGCAGAGCCCTGTCTGTAAGACATAGGAAACCTGTGTGGAGCTTGTGGAGCACCTTTAAACCAGAGCCCCATTTTCAGAGGTGAGAGCAAATCCTGACTAACTCCACCCTTGGGCACCCACCCAACAACTCAGAAGGAATTTATCAGGAATTAGGGGAGATCTAGATGCCTTTTTCTAAAATACTTAAAAATATACTCTCTGGGTGGAATAAATCCCACATTTCCTAATCTCACCTCCTGTATGGACAGGTATCATAGCACTCTTCCCAGTCATCTCTTGGCTTTGCACAGGAGTTGGGAATTCATTCAAACCCCTTACTCAGTGCCAGAAAATGTGATGAGGAAGAAAGTTGACAGGACCTACACAGCAGTAATTTTATCCAGAACGTGGTAGAGAGAAGAGTATTTATGGAATGTGTCTGTGCAGGAGATTCACACTCTTCAGGAGAAGATAACGTTTTGTGAATTTCAACAGCATTTTAAGTCAGGTACATACAATGACTTTTCTTCATGTTTGGATCTGTTTCGCCCCAAGTAATGCAAAAATTGGTTTTTTTTGCATTTTAGCCAAACTTACCACATTTGACTTCCATTTGCATTGACGTTGTAAATTTAAATTATTTCATTCTAAGACCTTAATTTGCTAGAACATAACTGACTCCTAATGACCATCATTACAACCCTTAGTTTACAGATTTCACTGGTTCTTTCTTGTCATATTATATTCTGTTTCTGCTGCCTAGTTTCAAAGCTCTTGCTGCTTTGACACAGCATGCCAGTGTTAATACATAACTGATGCATTTACTAAATGGGCAGGAGGGAAAAACAGATGAGCAAGAGCACGGTAAGCACTTGACTGTAATTATCTGTGAATAGGCTTAGGTTAGCAGTGATAATGGTAGAAATAGATTTTACACGTTAGGCTAAATTCATCCTGTGGGTAATTCAAATCATCTTAGTGCCATTACTTCATGGAAATTTTCAGCCTAAATGTGCCCCTTTTCTCCTTTCATCCCCCATTTCTCATTTAAGAAGCAGAATGACACAGCACATAAGGGTATCCCTTTGCTTCCCTTAAACTTGCAGGATTGTATGCTTATTTTTGGCTTTCTCCCCATTTTTTTCCAGCATTTTCTTATCTAGGCACAGGATTTCCCAAGGTAGGGAAATCTGCAGCGCTGCCTGGCAGCAGAATACCTTCTGAAGGGAGAAAGGGCCGCCGGGGCATTTGCAAGCAGTGGCCTCTGTTCAGCCAATTGTTTCCTGCACGCAGGATTTCGGAGCTGGTGGAGCTGCTCCCAGGCACGTTTCCCTCCCCATGCACTCCAGCCCCCTCCCCATTCCCCTCCAGAAACACCAGCTCTCCTTTGTGTGGGGGTGCAAGGTGCTCCCCGGGCAGGGGGCTGCAGGCAGGACACCAGCAGCCAAAATTACATTTCTTCCACATCCCAGTTTGCTGGGGGGTGGGGATCAGAGGGAACATACAGGATTTTCAAAAAAGAAGAAAGGTTGATGCTTTGGGCATGGAAAAATCTGTGGTTTTGTAGAAAATTCTTTCCTGGCTCTACTGCCTTTGTAGACAGATCTTTCCTGACTTTACTGCTTTTTTATTAATATTCTAACACTTTATAACTGCAGACATTTCTATTTTTAAATCTAGGGAAGAACAGACAAATACAGATTATAAAAAAAAAAGAAAAAGAAAATCTCCATTTAGTATTAGAAAAAAGCTTAACTGTGGAGTATCCTTTGGAGTATCCTTCTAAAGATTTCCAAAATCAATTAATTTATTTTAAAAAATCCACCTTTCCTGGTCATCTCGTGGTGTTATTCTTCCTTTTGGACCAAGACTATATAAGTCAGCTAGAGAGAAAAAGTTCAAAATAGGAAAATAATATTACAGAAAGTAATTCTAATCAAAACAAAAATCAAAACACATAGCTGAAAGGAAGTAAAATGAAATTAAAAGCCTCTGTGAAACCCATGTTCAGAGATGACAGAAGCCACTTATTCCTTTGCAAGGTATGCTTTGGTAGGATTGTTGTCTTTAGGGGCTGAGAGAGGAAAACTTGCAGAGAACAGACAGACAAAAAGAATTCTTCATTAAGCAGTGAATGACAATGTGTGTAAATGTTTGCCATGCTGAGAACATGAAATTATTTTAGCATTGTGATGGAAGCCTAGCAGAGACAAGATAAGCACTGGGCAGGGATTTAACACCTCTGGCATGGGTTCAAAGTCGTCAGAAAGTAACCAAAACTTCACAGTTTGAGTTTCAGTGTATGGTGAAATCAGGAGACAACTCCTGTCCCCAGAAAGGAATTTGTACCAGCAGCTCATGCACTTTGTGTGCATTTAGCCGCAGATACCAACTTGCCAGAGCACCTGTATAGGCAAAGACACATGAAATGTGTTCTGTCCGAGAGAATGTGACAAACCCACCACCAGGTGGGATCTCAGGGCGCTGAGCAATGAACGCAGGCTTGGGCTTGATTAGAGCTTGGGTTAGGAAAGCTTGAAACCAAGGGCCCTGGGAATTTGGTCAGGGTTAGAATAAAATTATAAGCCTATAAAGGTGGTAAATGATTCTGTGTTACTGAAAGATTCTGTTTCTCTTTAGAATAAAATATGGCTTGTGACCAGTTTAGTAAATACAGTCCCACAGAGACTCTGCCAAGGGTAAGAGTTACAACCTCTGTGCTCTAGGGCCAAATTTGATTTATGAACCCATTCTCCCTACCCAGATTACCCACCTGGTTTTCAAAGGTTGCTGACAGAGCAATATTATGCAGCTGTTCCCTTACTACCTGAAGGTGTCTCTGTTGAAATGTTAAATTAAAAACTTATTGAAGTACATCAGGGTCCTCTGGGATGAAAGATACAATACACACATATGGCACCAGAGACAAGAGGGTATAAAGTAAAATTTCCCATGTCCTCCCCAGTCACATGGCACATCCCTGGCACAGAAGCCATCCTTCAAGTGCCCACAAGCAGTTTATGGCTCCAGACCTGGACCTTGGCCTCACTTGCAGAGTAATGTGGTCAATGATCAGCACAACAGCATTTGACTTTTATTTACTGTAAACTGGTGTCTTAAACCTCACCAATTATATCTATACCTTGTATACGGAGTTTGTTATAATGATTAATTATTATCAACAATATAACCAATACTGTACTAGCAGATAAGCCACACTGTGATATTATTTTTACTGTTTACATGTTATTTTAGATAAATTGGATATTTCACACGTTAAAAAAAAAAAGAAATTAAAAAAATCCCTACACCGGAGCTCAAAATTAAACCTGATTTTGCAACATGTTAATCATGAAAGCCATAGCATGATGAATAGCCCCACTGAAGCTATTGATCATTTTCTAGGAATAAGGCAAGAGCCAGCAAAATCAAGCTGTAACCTGCACTGAGAACATCACCAAATACAATTTTGCTTTGGCATGTTTACTAACAGAAAGCAGATTATTATAATTTCATGTGTAACACCTATGATGACTGTATATGCAATGAAAAATATACAAATAATTATTATTCCTGCAAGAGCTGCATTATGGCTGGAAAGTCTCTATATGTAGCTGATTAAATCTGACTCTGAGAATGCAGTTCTGCAAATAGCCTTTCATGCAAGACATTCAAGTAAATTTTTTAAGGCTCCCTGACTGCCAGCTTGCTGCAGACACAGTGAGTTCAAACTTTTCTTTAGGATTCATTTCATGCCCTCCTTTCCGCTAATATCCCTGAGATCAATCCTTTCTCTAATGAATAGCTGACCTATTCTTCTTTGATTTGCCATTGATTTCCTCCGCTTACCTCCCAACGCTTTGCCTGTTGATTAAACGCTAGACATAGGAATGCCTCAAATTTCTGACTTCTGAGTCATCCTCTCATGACTTGAACAGCTTGAAGCCAGCTTCAGCTCTCCGACATCATTAGTGAAAACTCCTTTTGTTTTTAAACTCTACAAGCAACCCATTTCTCTCCAAGCTGAGGTGCTGCTTGTGAACTAGACAATAAATAGTAGCAACAAAATTATCTCCTACATGCACTGTGATAATTATCGTAAGAAAAGGAAAGGGATACTTTTTCCAAGACAGAGAAAGCAAGCCACAGCTTTCCCTTTGGCACTAGGTCTCTTTGTCTACGTGCAATGCAGACAAGACCATGAGTAAACACATCTGCTTATGCAAACTTTTATTTTTGCATGGGGTCCCTCTGACTCCAGCATGACTCTGCATGAGACATCGGATTACAAAAGCCACTCTTTTTTTCTGAAGACATCAGCTTTTAAGAACCAATCCACAAATCCCCCTCTCCAGCTTCCACTTTACAGAGCAGGCTGGATGAAACTGCTTATCAGCACTGCAAGAAGCAGAGCTGGAGCTGATGCTTTGAAAACTTGCAGTGGTATTTCCTTGGAACACAGATATCTTCAGACTCCAACACTTTGATGTCTCCTTCAAAAACAAACAGGCTGACACTATCTCAGTTTTCCTGCAGTCCTGATGTTTCTCAAAATGCAGCTTGTTTTCTCTAGGGTGATACACAATCCTAGAAGACCAGCTATGCGTGATAATTACTATACTTCCAATTAAGGTAATGGTACCTGACATTCTGGACTATATTCCAATATGATCATGGCTACATCAGGAACATCACCTGCACACAACCCACACTTTTCTTACTCTCATACTCAGGTTCTGTGTGAAGGAAATAGCCCTAAGGATTCTAGTGCAAATGCAGAGGAGAGCAGGTTAAGGTGGTGTGCCATGGAGCACACCTGTCTCAACAGCCTGGACATGGTGCTTCCCTCCTGTGATAGCTAAAGCACCTTGTCACAGAAACTGGAGCCATGACTTTGTAAGCTACTGCAACATTTTCTTTTTCAAATGATCAAAACCCAGAAGAATGAAGCAACTGTTCAGAGTTGTTTGCTAATATTTCAAGTTACGGGGCAGATTAAATACAAACAGGTTCAACAGCAGAGCCTACACTTGGGCACCAGATTCTGTGCCCTTGCATTCAATCCTGCAAATTCATGATGGAAAATAAGTGAGGAAGAGTAGGTGATATTATAAGATACTGACTCCAGCACTGGCTTGACCACTCCATGAGACAATCTAATCCACCAGCATAGCAGACTGCTCTTCCAGCAAAAAAAAAAAAAAAGGGATTTTCTGTCCATTTAGTGAGATTGACCAGTTTAGCAATCTGAAGTGCTCCAGTGCTGGTTTAAGGAAGGTGCTACAGCCATGAGCAAAGGGAGTGAAGGAGACAGAAGATGGTAAAGGGACGGTGTGACATGTTTCTATGGACAGAAGGAAGATGTCATGCCAAGTCAGCTACCTGTGAAACCATGCATTAGGTGCCTCAGAATAGCATTAGAAACAGCCGGCGTGCTCAGAGGGCAACTACATAGATCAGCCTTGGCTAAACAAAAGGACAAGCCATGAAAGACTTCACCTCACCCATTGGGATGTGCTTCTATTCAGTTAGGACGCACAGCCCTGGAACTGTTCCTGAAATGAGGTGCCTGTCCATTTGCTCAGATGATGAGTAAGACACCAATATTTTCTCTTAGAACATTGTTGTCATTGTTGTGGGATAAGATGTTCCCTCTGTTCACAGAGCAGCCTAACTGTTACAGTCCAGCTGGGAAGAGGCAAAAGGAAGCTGTCCTCTTTATTATCCATGCCAGCAAGGCTGAGCTTTTGGCCAGTCTTGTGTCCGACCTCAAATGCAAGATTAAAACCCGAGGGTGAGTTCAAGTGACTTGGTGCCCTGCTCATATCACCCTGTCAGGTGGCCATGTCAGACCAGCAAGCCAGGCTTGCTCTTGTAGGTTCCTCCTGGGCAAATCTCTTTTTTTTTTTTTTTTTGCTATGGAGTTGTGCAACACTGTGCAAAAGCCTCCCCACCTGCTCCCCTTACAGCCTGCTGCCAGCCCAGCTCCCATGCCGGCTGCATCCCCACATGCAACTGGATATGTAGGGAAATTGAGCAACAACCTACTCGTGAGGGAGCTACTCAACAGAACTTGAGATGATGTCCGCCTGCTTTCAGAAAATTACTACATTGAAAAGCAGAGTATAACACAGAAGAGACAGGGAAACAAGAGGGTTTATGCCATGCGTGCAGCATAGCATCTCCCTCTCGAGCACTGTGGCTCCCAGCGCCCGAAACTGCAGGCGCGGAGCTCCCAGATCCGCTCCCGACTCTCACACTGCGCCTCTTTACGCTTTGTGCCATGTCCCCCTGGAGCACCGCCCAGCTAACCTGGCTGCGGCACAGCCACCCGGACCGACTTCCAGCGACTTGCTGTGGCCACTCTTAATTGCGATTTCCCCTACGCAAACTCATTGCTGCCGGTACGGTGGACTGAGCACCCACCAAAACCGAAATGGCCCCACCAGCAACCTCTCATCGCGGCACGCAGGGCGCCTGTCCCCGCCGCTGGCCCGGCACACACCGCCC
>VYXF01007465.1:272975-297811 GCA_013397295.1 Polioptila caerulea | reverse complement strand
TGCCTCGCAGGTGCCGAGGGAGCCACAGGGACACGGCCCCCGGGTGTCCCACACCCCGTGCTGCAGCACCTGGGCCGCCTCCTTCCATGGGGCAGCCTCGGGGGCGAGGGCCCGGGGGCATCTCGTGGGGCTGGTCTGGGTGGTCTGGCAGCCGTGAGGGACTCGGCGCGCCCGTTCGGGGCGGGCCGGGGAAGGCGGAGAGTGTCCCGGCAGGTGTGTGCGTGCGGGAGAAGGGGTGGGCGTCAGAAAGGCAGAAGTCTCCATGCCTCGTTGTTTCTCCACCTCTTGAAATTCTTTTTTGGTAACGATTTACAGGGAAAGGCTTTGGGTTTCCTGTGCTGAGAAGTCGTCATCGTCTGCATCGAGAGATGTTTCTCCTGCTGTTCGGCGGTGACAGGCTCTCAGTTTAACTCCCCTGTGGCATTTAAAAGGCACATCTGTGTTTTTCCACCACACCAGAAAACTAGCACACTGTCTGAACCTTGTCCCTTTTTCAGAGTACCGCTGTGATGCCTGGGCCCTGACAATAAATACTTCAAAAATGTTTTTAAAAACCCAAACCAACAAACCACAAGTGTTGTTTGAACACTGGTGACCCATGAATTTGTTTAGCTTTTATAATTTTTATTTGGTTCCTGGAAAATTTGGAATGACAACAGAATGCCTTGACCTCACTGTTGTTTATTCCTCCCATTTAATTGTACAATTAAACACGCTTAATCAAAGTCTTCTGGCTTCAGCACTGGTGGTGGTGGGAGTCTGTGTAGCAGGCTGTGTTTTGGCTTCAGATAAGAAGTGCCAAATCAGAAAAAAATGGAATCTAAGGGGGTGGTGGTGGTGATGTTGTGTTTCTTGTAGAGATCGCCTTAAGGAAGAAAAGAAGGGAGGAAACAAAAAAGAGTAACACAAAAATAAGTCTACACCATGCTGTTGAAGAACATGAGTTGTAGTGATTCTTTGCAGTGGTCTACCAAAAAACACTCTCTGTGCTTTTTGGGCAGGTTTTTTTTCCCCTTAGAATTTTTGTTGTTAACTAGATTTTTTTATACAACCTTCATAAAATGGGATAAATGCCAGTAACACCAAAACCATTTGGATCTACATATGGTTTTCTCATCTAAGTATTTTTTTGATAGAAGTTTTTAGGCTCAGGTGAGGGCCGTATCATTTACGGGTTTTATGGGTCAGTTTTTGTGGGGTTTTTTGTTTGTTATATTTTGGGGTTTTTTAGGGTTTTTTGTTTGTTTGTTTGTTTGTTTGTTTTTAATTAGAGCTGATAGTACTTTAAAGCTACAGCACTTTTCTCTTCCCAACACTGCAGGTAAAAGCATATGAATCCAGTGATTAGCTCTCTATCAGCTGGCTTTTGTAGTAAAGTCGTTGTCCTACTGTTCCTCCAAAGTGAGACAATGTAAATGACTTGCATGCTTACTATGCTCCAGGGTTACACTTCTTTCCTTGCAGAAAGTCCCCTGTTACTGCGCTGCTGCTTCATTATCTTGGTGGTGTTGAGCAGTGGTACCTTAATTCACAGTGTGTGGTTAGAAACTGTGCACAGACAAACGGTGCGCTTGGCCCAGAGTCCTCTGACAAGGAGGAGCTGCTCCCTGCAGAATTGCAGAAGATAGTTTGCTTCTTTTTTAACCATTTCTTATGTTTGCCTTTTGTTTTTTCCCCTCTATTTCCTCCTTTTGCACAATTCAGCATTGCCTCAAAAATGCAGCACTCTATCAGGCTGGGTTTTTTTGTTCCCTTTCTTTTCTTGTCTGTGTCTTCCTCATTGCTTTGCTGAAGTTGATGTCTGGCAGTGCTGTGTGCAGTCTCTGAAACTGTATCTAATCATAAAGGCCCTGCTGTTTGTGTTAATTTTATCAAGATATTGGCAGATTGGCATTTTCACACTCGTAACAGAGGCAAGCTGTGTTCCAGGTGGAGTTTTAGCTGTTCTTTTTGTCCACTTCACATAAATCAGTATTCCTCTCCGCTTTGAGTATTTTCAAGACTAGCTGTACACTTGAGGAGGAAAAAGTTAGAAGCAAACTGATGCAGAAGCTGCCTGGTTGGTCTGAATATTTAGATAGTGATTCAAATGCAATGAGATCAGCAGTGGACTTTCCCCTTCCTCGGGGGAAGCAAGCCAATTTATTTTTTTTACTTGGTTATTACTGGTAGCAAAGCTATTCCTACTCAGAAGTATTTGTTACATTGTTAAAAAAAGAAAAGAAAAGCATGTCTCTCCTTATTTGTCCTGCTATTCAAGGTATTGCTTGTGAAATTATAATTATGCTTCGCTCTTTATTTATTTAATAGTTTCTAGACTGCTGCTTCTAAAACTGTTACAAGATCTTGGTGAGAATAGAAATGAAGAAATTCTTGGACTTCTGCAACAGACTTCTGGAGTCTCAGGGATACATTCCAAATCAGTCCAGCCTAGCTCAAGTGAAAAAACACTCTCCCTGTAAAATAACTTGTGCAAAGACAGGCTTGTAGAAGAGTTTCTCTCCTCTGTTGTGCTTGAGGCAAGAGTATAATGGATCCCCTTGGGTGAAATCCTGTTTATAGCCTTGGTAGACTAAAAATGGAATATGTTTCCAGTTGGAGAATTAGCTGATAGGCTTTTGGGTCAGGAGGTGTCGTGCATTTGCAATTTACATGGTATAGGAAGGTGCTTCTCTTCTGAGTTGCCAGTAGAGAGGCCAGATCTTGCTGCTGCTTTCTTGCTCATCCCAAGTTTCCTGACAGTTGCAGTGCCTGTGAAGGAAGCCTGGCTTTCCCTATTGAAAAGATCTTGCTGCCTCTCCTTTGCCTCTCCTGTTTCCCATAGATAGAAAAGATGAATGGTCTTTACTGAAGATCTGCAATTACAAGACAGAATTGCCAAGCACTGGAGTGCAAAATTGAAGTCTCTCTGTTCTTGTTCTTACACCAAGGTTCTGGACTGCACTCCCAGCTGTGCATATGTATGCCCATAAATGAGATGTCCCTAAGGGTCCATCTCAAAAGAGACGTGGGTGTGTTTGAGGGGTGACAAGGTTGCTGTTACTGAATGGCTATTCCAGCAATTCACTTCTCTTAACTTCTGCCAGGTCTCATGTGATGTGTGTCGGGGATCCAGCTGAGAAAGTGGAGCTTGGCATTTCTGATCAGGCTTCCTTTGCAGCTGCTCTGTGTGAGGTGTAATGGATACTGAGGCTGGCTCATGCTCAGTGCTGTATTTTGCTGGTTCTTTCTTGTGTTTCTGCAGTTGCCTAGGCCAATTGATACCTTAAATTGCCACTTACTCTTTAATTAATGTGCTTGATTTATGAAGTATGAGGAAGACTTACAAGTGATTTGTATTCAATAAAGTCCATTAATAGATTATGCAGCAGTAATGAAATTCATTGCAATGAGAAACTGCATGTTGGTAGTCAGATGCAATAGGGTATATACTACTACTTTTACCAGTCAGTGAAAAGGAAGGATCAGTTGATCCATTGATCTTGCCACATGAAGATTGTTTGTCTTCCCAGGTGAAAAAGTGTGCTGGAAAGGAATTGCATGCTCTAGATGCAGACTTTACTGTTTGGATGTTCTTTCAAATGCATGCATTGTTAAGTTTTGCATGTAGTGCTGATAAAATAATGTCTTTTAAAAGGCTGCCTGTTTTTATGTACAAAAATTCAAAGCCACTTTCCATCACTTAAAAGCAATGGAAAAACATAATCCCTGTGAGATCTTAATTCATCCCATTTTGCCTGAAGCCTTTAATACTCATTGTCTATCTCTTTCAAAGAGCTCCTGAACTCAGTTGTGTTTCAGCTAAATATTAAATTCATAAAGTGATTCATGCTGTGCTGTCCTCAAAGGGAGCAAACTGCTGAGGAGCTTTTTTCATCCCATGGGAGAGGTGGATGGAAGCGTGGCAGCATGGTCTTGCCATTGCTGCCCCGCCCTTGCGCTTCCATGCGCTGCAGGAGCACCTCCTTTGGTGCTCTGTCCTTCGTTAAGCATTTTTTCCTCTCCTTGAGGACTAGTTCGTGCACCCAAAAACATGATTCACTTTTATTTGGCTGCAAGAGAAGGCCACCTTCCCTGGGTTCAGAGAGTTGTCCCTATCTTTGAGCTTATGGACTAGGGCAGCCTACAGAGCATCATGGCAGCATGGTCCCAGGTTAGGGGTGGGTGTCCACAGAATTTTGGGAGATCCCTTCTTTTTAAGCACATTGTGTGGGGGTGCAGAGCAGAAGAGTTACAAGCTCTAGAGCACGTTTCCTGTTCTAGGATTCACTTGTGCTGCTTGATGTGGGGCAGGAAGACTTTAATGCACAAAGGTGGGGAGCCTAAGCAGTCATGCCTAACTAAGAGCTGCATCTAATCCTGCAATGAAGACTAGCGAGAAAGCATTTTCCTTGCTATTGTTAAAGCTCAGTGTCACCGAAGAATGCTGCTTGTACAGGAAGAAAGGAAAAAAGGATGTTGGCTGGTATCTAAGACCAATGCTCAGCGGTTTCCTCAAATGTTCCCTCTGCTTGGGTTCACAGCCCTGGACATTTTAAAGGCACCTCGTGTTGCACCTCCTAAAAAATCCTAAAGGAGAGGTGGGGGCCAGGTGCACATCCCTGCCCTGTGAGAGGACTGTGGTCACACCTGACCAGGTGCAAAAAGCCTGCTGTAGTTGCATCTCCCACTTCTGTGGGCTGAAACCAGTTGTCTCTGCTGTCAGTGTTGCACCTGTCCACAGCCAAGCTGCACTGGTTCTGGAATCCCGTTCTTCAGAGCACCCAAGTGACTGGGAGGCTTTGTGGTATTCCTTGTACAATGGCTTTGAAAGGGGGTTTCCTACAAAGTAGTGTGCAGTGTTTGAAGACAGATGTGTATTTTGCCCCAAAAGCGGTGTATGGATACCAAATTTAGCACCTTACCTCCCTGTGGCATCTTTGCCCTTGGATGTGTTGTGCTAGTCCTGGAATATTGCTGAGGTAGACACATTTGAAAAGTCAGTGTGCTTCTGGGGATTTGCTGCAGGATGTGACCTAGTTGTCCTGACTGCTGGTCACAGGTGGCACTTTTCACATCTTGCAGCCATGACATAAAGCTATTTAGCTTCAATCTTGTTTTCTGCCCTGACAAGCAACTTTGTTTCCGCTCCTTCCTGGTTGATGCATCTTCTCAGAGAAATTTTCATCATTGCAGGGGTTAGTCAAAGGAGGTGGGTGGTGGAGTGTTTCAAAATTGCTGAGAAAGGCTTATACATGCCATCATGACATCTTTTACTTGCTCAGGCTCTTTATTACTCTCTTTTGCAGATAGTTCTGGTACCTTACAGTGTGCATCTGAGGGGATAAAATACCTGGAAGGTGAGGGGGGTTTTCAGTTTTATGACTGTGTTTCATCATGAGTACAAGGCAGCCCAAGTGTGGGTTGCTGCCAAAGGCAGATTTGTTTCAAGGCAGTTGTCTGTCTGTCTTGCTGCAGGACTGCCTTGATTAAAGCTGCTTAAGCTGTTTGTGAAACTGCAACCTAAGAGTCTAGTGTTCTTAGAAGCCTAAGACATCCCTGGATGATGTCTGGAAAATATTAAGAAGAGTCTTAATGTTTCTGGACAATTTTTGATGAGAGGCTGTAGGGCCATTATGGTAAAGTTTCATCAGGAAGATGCTTGGTGCTCTTTGGTGCTCTTTCTCTATCAGGTCTAGCAAAAGCAGATGTTTACTGTAATAAACCTTAAGGAGCATGTTTCCAGGTGTTTGTGAGAGAAGCACAGAATTACCTGTGCTTTTTTCTTGATAGATAAGAAGTTTGTTCTGCTTTGCCACTCTGAGTTGGTAAGTTATGGCTCTGTTCCCTTTATCCCTGTGAGTTGTGGTTGTAGCTGTACCTAGAGGCTGAAATGAGAATTAGGACCCAATTTGCTATGGTATTATGAACTAGTGTGTAAAATACAGTGGCACTCATAATGAGAACCCACATGCTGTCCAGGTGAGACCTTCTTGCAGCCAGGCTGGTGGTGGCAGGACATCCTCGTGGTATGTGGTGAGATGTGAGGTGTTTCAGTGAGCAATCCTGCTGATACCTGAAGCAAACTCCTCTTCCTCCCGTGGAGGGCTCTGCTGCTCTTGTCCGCCTTGCTGGGGCAAACCTCATCCATTCCTGCTTTGACTCAGCAAGTGCTGAGGTTCTGGCGCTGTCCTGGGAGGCAACTTGAGGGTCTGGGGAGAGAGGAGGGGAAGATTTAATTGAGTTTTTATGGCCATGTTTGAGCTGCTTAGTGAGAGAAGGCTTGAAGTTAATGACAGGCATGTTTTCCAAAGATCCTCTGCATGTGTATTTAGGTAAAATAAACACTGCTAAATAAGCTGTGCCACCACTCTGGGCACTAATAAGCCTCCTGTCTGATACCAAAAGAATACAAATAAATAGTGCCTTTGACTGTTTTAATTGATAGACTTGCTGGGCCTTTGACCAAGCAAATACACCTCAAAATGCACTTCTGCAGGAGCTAAAACATGAAGTGATGTTAGTTTAAAAAAAAGCAACACAACAAAAACAGCCAACCTGTAGAGTGTCCCAGAGGCTGATTATTGACTTCAGCTTTTAGTAATTCATCTGCAGTGCATTTGCTGGAGCTTTTATGGTTTAAATGAGGTTAAGAGGTTGGAATCTGTGGTAAACAAAAGGATGGCATATGGGCAGTCTGAAATTGTGTATGTTTGAGTAAGAGCATTCCTTCTGGTCGCTTGTTTTCATTGGGCAGTTACTCCTGACTCACAACTTTTTTTTTTTTTTTGAAAAGGGGTAAACATGCATTACTAGCAAGTTAATGATTCATTATGTTTTATCACATCCTAACATACTTCTAAAGAAGAGAAGGTTGNTCCCAAATCTTATTTTTTTTTTTTTTTTTAAAAAGGTGTAAACATGCATTACTAGCAAGTTAATGATTCATTATGTTTTATCACATCCTAACATACTTCTAAAGAAGAGAAGGTTGAGCTGGGCTTGTGTTTGACCTCCCCCTTCAGATTAAGGACATTTTTTCTTTAACCCCTTACCTGTCATGGGAGGGTCCACAAGCGCATTTGTTTTGAATCATAAGAAGAAAAACACCTTCTCTTCTGCCTTTCTCACTTCCCTGTTCCAATTGTCCACAGCTGTTCTCTTAAAAAATTCAAATGGAAAAGGCAGGTGTGGGAAAAAACTTTCCAGAAACTTTTTATTATAGAGGCTGTGGGCAAGTGCGAGTCAGTTTCTTCAGCTGTCCAAAGAAATCTGTGTGCATGTGTTTGTTTTTTCATGGTCACTTCTTTGTCCTATTTTCAGTTCTATTTTCAGCCCCACGAGTGTCTTCACTGGCTGTGATATCCCCTTGTGAGAGGGAACGTGTGCTGGCCAGTGCAGCCATTTGACAGTTAAGATAAATCTCCTTATGTTGAAAAGTTCATACTCCGAGGTCTTTATGCTGTTGATAAAGTTTATGGCACGAATTACATCAGCTGGCAATAATAGTGGTGACCTGTTGCCCTCAAGTAATTCTGTAGACATCTGTAATTTATATACAGCTGTTAATAGTGTGTAGCCCAGAGCTTAAGAGAACATGTCAGTATAATTATTTCAATAAGAGAAGATAAATCAGAATTTTCCTCTTAATACTTCAGTTAATAGCAGCTTTCACATGTCCCATAAAGTCAAATGTCTTTTTCTCACTTGCTTTTAGTTTAGAGCAATCTTTTTAAAACTCCTATGTCTTGTTAAATTAACTACTAGTTCTGAAAAAAATGCTTTAATAACCCCCTTGTCTGCATTTTTGTGTACTTCTGTCTTATAAGGAATGCTCTACATAACTTGAATTAAAAATTTATTAAAAAGCATTGTATATTCTGGCTGGGGGAAGGACGTGCATTGAACAGCTTCTGTATTTGCAAAAGGACATTCCTGGATCTGTCTTATATTTGCTTTAAAAAAATAATGAAAAAAAAATTTATGCTTGAGTACGGAGTTGAAAGGAAAGGGATAAATCCAAATTCTGTATGCTGTACTCTACATTATTGTTGTTTGCTTTTCCCATCTTCCACACAAGAGTTTGATTCTGCCATGATTTTCTCCTGAACCAGGACAAACATGATTTTAAACCCAAAACGCTTTTCAAACTTACATGTAGTGCACATGCACACATGTATGTGTGTGTGTGTTGTGTGTTAGCATAACATGGCCTGCTTCCCTGCTGCTTTTGATCCCTTGTCTTTTATGCCTTGTGGAGGGTGAAGGAAAAGCCCATGGCTCCCTTCCCAGCCTGTCCCCTGAACGTGGGCTGGGCTGTGGGTGGTGGGAGAGGGTGGCACTGCCAGAACTGGGGCACTGGGCTGCCCTTGCTGGGGTCTGCACCTGTCCCTGGGTGTGTGGGGACATGGGGGCAGGCATCAGCCAGCAGCACCTCTGCTGCTGGGGAGTGCCCAGGTGTTGGAAGGGAGTCAACCCCTTTGTTCAGGGCAGCTGGGGGTTGACTTACATGAAATCTTGTATGGGGATGGAGTGGACCCCATGGTTGGTATCTTGCTCGTTTAGGTCTCTGCTGGCATTGATACCTCCTTCAAGGAGCCTCTCCCCTTCCTGATGGATTCATCAGGTGCCACAGGATACTTCCTGACAGGAATGCTGAGAGCATCGGAGAGGAGAGGGCTATACATAAAATGGAACAAGTTGCTGAGGAAACTGTCTAACCTAGCTGTAAAGTCAAGATGATGTTGGCTACTCTGCATTTGGCTGCAAAGAAAACTTCCATCACTTATTTCTGTTAATATCTGAACTTCAGCTGTAGGATAATTTTGCAGCCTGGGCTCAGTCCTTGAGAGGAGGGCAGTGCTTACCTCATAAAAGGTGTTACACAGTGGCTCAGCCTTTTGAGTTTGTGTTCCACCTCCTCCTTTGAGTTGAGGTGTAGAGGATTTCAGGCAGTGGTTTCCCAGGGAGCAGGGATGGAGTGAGGGGGAGGATGGCACAGATGAAGCCCTCTGCACTGACACGTGCCTGTTGACATCCCATTGAAATCTCTGCTTTGGGAGTGATCGAGGTGCCTGGCTGAAGGATGGGGCACTCCCCCGTGTCATGGGGGTTTTCAGGCAATGGCCCAAGCTGCCACCTGCCTTATCACTTATACGAGTCTGGAAACCTTGAGTCTGGTTTGTTATTCCAGGGAGACCTCATTGCTTTATGTCTTCCTCCTAGGACTTTCAAGCTGTTTAAAAGATTGACGCTGCTTGGTTTGTACTGTGATGCTGGTGGAAACATTGACTGGCCCTGGAAAATGGATGACCGTTGGGAGTGGTTTTATTTTTAAACATCTCATCACATGTGTGCTGTGAGCTGCTCCCAGTGCCAACAGAAGCATGGCACTGATGCTCTCGCCTTTTCAACAGGTACATGGGATGAAGGGAGCCTGACGCCTGTCTGGAGAGGAGACCCTAGCCCCTGTGGAGCTGCCCACCATGAGCAGGACACTGCTGGCAGGCAGGATGCAGCCAGAGATCCGGAGCGTCTGCGTCTTCCTGCCTACCCGCGAGCAGCTCAGCCTGGCCGTCGGGGTGAGTGGCCAGGAGGTCGCTGCATCGCGGCCACCCTTCAGTTTGTTAGCTCCCATTGTTCTTCCAAAAGCCTGGTGCTGGTCTGCTGACTGAAAGGCTATTAGCCAGCTTAGGGTAATTGGGGCTCTATTTTCTAATTGGGCAGCTTCAACTCTTTCGCAGAGTTCGTTAAAAGTCATGGCTGTGTTGTAGGGTGGGGGTCTCCTCTGCTCTTTTTCTGTTGTTATTTACTTTTTATTATCTCTGAATGGTTTTGCTGCTCGTAATAATCCAACAATTTTTTGAAAGTTGAACCTGAAATACCTTGACTACTTAGCAAGTGTACCCAACATATGACTGTTTACTCTTGTAAAGACTCCAGTTATCCCTGGTTTTGATAGCCTGCAGATCCCTTCAAAGAGTCTAAGGCAAACAGCCATCGAGGGTGGGGTTTTTCCCTCCTCTTGAGTACTCGTACACACAAAAAATCGAGGTAAGTCACTTCATTTCTTTTGATTGATGCCTCGAATGTCTCGCAGTGTGCATAAGTGACAGCAGGGCCAGCTCAGCTGGCAGCCCAGGGTGGCACGGTGTCTGCACAGCACGGTGCCTCTTTGTGCAACGCCGGCTGCTCCTTGAACTTGTGAGAAACTGAGCTGACAAGAGGCACTTGGCGTTCAGAGGACAAGCAAGTCCCAAAGATAACTGCTCTCTTGTGAGCGTGTGCATGCACTCGTGTGTGGGCTGGGGAGATTTGACTTTGTTTTGGGTAGGTTTTTACTGCCCCCCACCCTCCCCCCACTTTGGGATGAGAAGGGGGAGAAGATAGTTGAGGTGAACTGTTATTTTAAGTACTTGATTGAAATGGTGGCTTTTGAAACTATGCATGCTAATCTTCAAAATCCATGTCGGAATTTTCCTACCTGCTGTGTGTGAGTGTAGCGTCCTTAACTGAAACAGCCTCAAGGGCTGGATGAAATAAAGCTTTAACAGCAAAATCTGGGACGCTCTGCTTCTAGGTTATTGGTTCAAACCCAGCCCATCCACTGCCCCAGAAGGCTTCTGCAATCTGCTGGCTTTTGTGCAAGGCAGAAAACGATGATTTAATTAAGTTCTTGGCAGCAGGTGTACAGGCCTGGGTAATGGTCTGTTGTAGCTGACCCTAAATCTCACCTTCTTATAGCTCTTATCAGGGAGGCTAAAGATGGGAGATAGCAGAGCGGGCCGGCCATGGGGAAGGTGCAGGCTGGTGTGCAGGAGGGCAGTGCAGCAGCAGGGCTGACACTGTCACTGCTCCTCGCTGTGCCCGTGCCTGAATGGAGCACGCAGATGTTCCTTCACCACTCGGTCGTGCCCCGGTAAATCACGAAAACCTGCAGTTTATCATAAAACAAATTTGGGATGAGAAAGAGTCTTAAGATCGAGCCCAGCCATAAATGTGACACTGCCAAGTCTACCACTAAACCAGGTTCCGAAATGCTACATCTATGTGTTTTTTTTAATACCTCCAGAATATTTAATAAGCATAAGAAATGGTCTTTTGCATTGAGCGCTGACAGGGACAGAGGAAAAAGTGCTGTGTGCCCTCCTGTTCCCTTGTCCTGTGTCAGCCTGCTGCCCCTCCAAAAAGCTGGGGTGCCTTGTGCATCACCACATTGTCCTGCAGAGGAATCCTCCACAGCACCCCTTTTTATTCCTTTAAAGATGTTTGCCATTGTCGATTCTGATGCCCCTTTCTTTCGTGTGTGGGAAATTGGGAAAGTATGTACTTGGAGAGGCCTGTGTGTGAAAGGGAATAGCTGCCTGGGCCAAAACATGAGACCTCAACACACAGTTGTGTCCTAATTGCATAGAGAGTGAAACATGACCTGTTACAGCTGGGCAAGTCACCAGAAACAGCTTTTCATTTGGCTTCTGACTTTACCACAACACTCATTCAAAACAGCAACAAAAATTAAGATTTCACAGCTGGAGAGATCTTTCTTTTTAAAAGAAACATCAAGGCAATTTTCTAGTGATGTTGGTAGAATCCAAATGTAATTAGCACAACCACAGATGATACTTTTTGCACTTATTAGAATAATAATGCCACTACTAAAGATTTCCAAAGCCTTTTAACCTCTTCAGTGTGGAATGCAAATACTAAACAAGCTCACAGCTCAGTGAGGTAGGTAGGAATGGTTATCTTTCCAGCAGAATAAATTATAGATCCTTCCCATGATAAGCAGTGTTTATGCAGGTAAGTCCTCCCTCTCCCCTCCCATATAAATTCCACCCTTCCAGATAAGAGTTTACCTATATGTGTTTTATGTGGTCACATATAGATTGAAGCCTGTCTTTAAATTGGTTTGTCTTACACCATTCACAGATAGTACTGTTGAAGAGGGAAGAGCAGGAGCCATTTTAAATTCTCTTCCCCCACAATCAAGTATCTCTTAATTAGCTTCGGTGTCTACCTTTCTGAATGTACAATGGATCTGGAGGGATGGTGAGGAGTAAAGCTGCCTTCTTGGGACCAGCTGTGAACATGAGGAGAAGCAGAGCAGTGAGAGGGACTAGCGGCGCTGCGGCACGCCAGCTGCCCTGAGGAGGGCAAGGCAAAGTGGGAGAAATTTTTGGAGTGGAGGAAGTCTGGTGAGGTCCTGTGTGCTGGTGAAGGGCAGGCAAGGTCTGAAGTCTTTTGTTGTTCTGTGAACAGGAGAGACGATGTTTCAAAGAACACATACCCAAACAAATAGATATGGGTAACTAATGCATGTGAATATCTGTGCACAGAATGACCTTGGAGTAGCAGTTACCTTCTGTAAACGTGCACTCAGTTTCACTTTGGACTAAATTTCACGTGTAAAGAAGCCCTGAGCCTGACATGGGCAAAGCTGAGTATCAGTGGAAGGAATGAGTCATAGCACTTCTGAGATCAATCTTGGCACAGGACCCATATGCATTGGGAGGAAAGTCCAAAGAGAAGCGCCCAGATGAAAAATGCAAAGGGAAGTATTGGTTGCTTTGAGCAGAGGGGAGAGTAGGAGGAGGGAACAGCATTTGCAAATTTACTTGGTATTGCATAGTCTTTAGGGCTGGGAGTAGAGCTTGATACAGAAGGGAAGTGCCAAGAGGAGAATGGACAAGGTGGTAGTAACATACCTGCTGTGCAAGAAATCTGCTTAAATCACTCTTTAGAGCTGAGTGCCACAAAATTGTCACTTGAAGTGCTCAGTTCCCTAGAATTAAGTATCTTAAAGCAGGTTTTTCTTCCCTTAGGTATGAAAGCTTACCACTTAGAAAATTCATCTCATTGTGTAGCATTTACAGATAGTCCTGTGCTGCCAGTGACTCTTGTTTGCCTATAACTGTTCTGACTAGAGGTAGGTCACATCTTTCTTAGTAAATCCCTCCCAGGTAGAAGAACATGTTCAGAACTTGCTTCTTTGGCAAAGGAGACTGCTCTGTGCCCAACTTTACCTTCCAAATGTGTGTTCTGGGTGTCTGACCAAACACTGCATCTAGGTGTGAGACTGAAAGTGTGTAGTCTCACATTGACACTCTTAATAAGACCCAGATGTGGTTTTGGGTCTTATCAGAACTGTGCACTACCTCCTCCCTGCTCAAAGCTTACACGTGTTTGCATTGGTGTAGTGCAGGCTTCAAAGCTCCTGATAAAACAGTAGTGAGTGTCTGACTGCTGATGCCTTGTCAAGTAGAAGAAAATGAGTACTTACATGACCTCCTGTTCCCCATTGTCCATGTCTAGTGACATGGTACATCCTGGGGCAGGGAGGTGAGTACAAGCCAGTTTCTGGGGTGTGTGACATACCTACACTAAAAGAGCTTGAAAAATTAGGATGGTGATTGGTTTGTAGGAGAGTTAAGCAGTTGACTTCTGCCCTGTCATCTTTCTTGCCCAGTAGGTAGCACTGCACTGTACCCCTGCAGACAGCTGCTCCTGGCACTGCAAATCTGCATCATCCAGCAGCAGGGTAATGAAATTCCAAGGTCCTGGGCCATTTTGCAGCTTCAGCTGGCTGCACCATGGCCTGAGCTCAGGTTGTCTATGTCAGTGCTGTTCTGTTCTCCCCATCTGCTCTTTCTATGAACTCTTTCCCCTCTGCCTCTCTGGGCTGGGGGCTTTCTGTGTGCGCCTGTGATTTGTCTGTCAGTACTCCTGGGATGGTGCAGTGGGACAGGAGGAAATGAGGCTATAGATGGGGGGACCTTTAGTGTGGGAATCTTCCAATCATAGCACATATCCAAGTCTGCACATGCAGTTAACCAGAACCAAGTTTCTTCTGGGGGAGTCTGTGCAATACAGGGGTATTAGAAGGTCTCAGTGTGCAGGGAAACAGGCACAGGCTTACAGGCTTTTGGTTACAGCTGCCAAAGATGAAGATGTTAATGGCTGTGTGACTAGAAGTCAGCAGGAGACAGAACAAGCTCTTCTGTGAGGGGTACAGAACCACATCTCTAACCTATGAGCTACTCAGAGTCTTGTGTTTGTTTGGGTAACTTTGTTCCTGGTTCTCTTAAATAAAAACTTTTGAGTTTGGGGTTTTTTTTTTTTCCTTTTCTCAAAAAAAAAATCTGCAAGAGAGCAGTATTTTTATTTCTGTAAGTATTAATTATCATTATTCTATGATAATAGAAATAATACAGAAAATAAAGCATATTCTCTGGTGTGGCTGTGTTTAGGTATTTTGCTTTGGTATCCAAAAATGTATTGGCCTGCAACTCTTCTCCATGAAGGTGTGTGAGCCATCTGTAATGTTGGATTGGTTATGTCTTTCAGGTTAAAGCCACTGGACAGGAGCTCTTTCAGCAAGTTTGTGATTTAGTGAAGATTAAAGAGCCTCACTTCTTTGGCCTCAGCATTGTTAAAAGTAAGCAAACTCAATGCACGAGCAAGTGACTTGGCAAACATCCACAGACCCGCTTGTGTATTTACAGTGTGTGCATATATACACAGTGGCTGTGCCTGCGGGGGGAATTTGATTGTAATAAGGTCACAAAGTATGTAGATTGTGCAGAGCCTTCCCAGAGCTCTTTTGATCGTTGGTATGTGGGCAGACAAATTGAGTAAAAGGGGGGGGCTTTTGTTCTTGGATTCCACCTCTTTGTGGGGCTTTCTTTCTCTCCTGTAGTGGGAGTTGCTCGTCAACATATTTGTTACTATATTCAAAACTATAGGTATTGTGCAGGAGGTGGATTTTAAAAGGACTTTGGGGCTGAAAGTGTTACTTCTGAAGTCACACATGAAGAATGTGGCACTGGGGAGGGAAGTCAAATGATTGTAAGGGACTGAATGCACGTGTGAGACACATTGGGTTTTGAAATACCGCATCGGAAATACAAAACTTCTTAGTCTGTGAATTAAAGTCCAGTTTGCTCGGTCCTATGGCTTAGTATTGGCCAGGAAATGGTGTTAAGATGATGCCTTAAAGAAGCAAATTGATATGAGAGATCACATTTCTGGTATGGTGTAAGCATTGGCATTCCCTCCCACACTCCAACTCTTAGTAATTAGAAATGGATCTGTTGTCTTGTTTATCTTGCCTCCCCACATTTCCAAAGCACTGAAAGACTTGTCTCTCCTCCAAAAAAAACTTTTCTCAAGTGTGTTATTTACTACTGCAATTCTAGATATTTCATTGAAATTACAGTAGTCTTTTATAAGTCCTTCTCATTTCTCATTTCCTTTATGCTCTCATTCTGTAAGAACTGCTTTTTTTAAGTGCAGCATTCAAACTGAGAGGAACATAAGCTTTTTGTATCCAAAAGTAGAGTCTCCAAGAGATTTCTTAAACCTAATATACCTGTGCTTTAAACCAGCCCAGTTTTTTTAATGTGAGGGGACCTGAATTCTCTTAACTTTTTTCACAAATCATCTGTGGTTTTTTTTACTTTCATTTTGTTTTCATTTTTAAACACTAGGTTTTGTCTATTCCACTTGCAGGACATCTTGGCTGAAATTGGAACACTTGTCCTCTCCTGTAAGACAGGGCAATTTCTTTCCTATTTTCTTTGCATTTTTCTCCTGTTCTTCCTGTGTTTCTTTTGCTTTTTCCCCCCTTCCCATGGTTTTTGTTTCATATTTTCCATACCCTGCTTTTTCCTTTCCTCACACTCTTCTGTGAAGCAGTTTCCTTCACCCTGTCAAGCACAGCGGTTCTGGTCCCAAAATACCCTGTTGTGGCAGATGCCTTTCAACCTGTTGGAAATGCATTGTAACCACTGCATACCAAGGAGCATAATAAAGCTGTTCTGACTAGACTTTGGAGTATATTGTCCACAGCTTTAAGTGGAAAGAGTCTTCTCTCTTCATGAAAGTATTCTTCCTTTTTATAGCACTAATTCTTCCAGAAAGCTCTTAGAAAGTCAAGGAAAAGAGTTATGAGAGTCCAGTAGCCTGAATTAACATCTCATTTTTGCTTGTTTCGGGGCTTGGTTATTTGCTTTCCTGAAAGGACATACTTTTTCTGTTCCACAACTTGGTTTCTCTCCACCTTGTTTTGGTCAACAGACTGGTGATCGTCTCTCTTGCTGCCTGTGGAAGCTGAGGTCTTGCTTCTATGGCATATGTAGCACTCTGAGTCTGGCATTTGGAAGTAGCCTTTAAGGCATTGCCTGCTTCTCAGGGATTTTTGACTTCACAACAAGCTATCATCTCAAAAAAGGGAAGAGCTCAGGTCAGGTAGTGGGGGGGCCTGGGTAGTTTTTGCATTCCCAGGGCTGTCTTGTGGGTGCTTAAGCTGGCTGAGTAGCAGGTCAGTGTACATCCCACAGAGCCTGTGGAGGGGAGGCCTGGCCTTGGTCTGTCAGGAAGGGCTGAGCTAGGTGTCCAAAAAATAGAGAGGAAGCATCTACATTTTTGAACAAGGTAATCCTCTCCTTTGTCATGCTTTCACCTCTGTGCTGCAGCTTCAAGAAGACATTTTTTTAAAAACAGCCACCCAGTTTTAATGATGATATCTTTGCCAGTTTCTTAATGTGTGTTTATTTTTGGCTATCTGATACTGCTACGTGCAAAACAAGGTATTCTAATCCATCTGCATCCATTACTTTGCTGCTAATTTGTCAACAAAACCCTGACTGTCAGCAGTGGCAAGAGAATGAAAATTAAAGGATTTCCACAGAACTGTAGCCAATCACACTGCATGGATTATCTGGATTAGGAGCCCATTTGACCTGCAGACGTTGTACAGATACACTAATGCTCACTTGGTCTCATAGTAAGTATGTGTGTGAGGGGGAGAGGTTGGCGTCCTTAATCATAAACAGAAGTTTAACCCCTAAGTGTGACAAAAAGGGAAATGGCACCATAAAGCACCACACAAGTTGCAAACCATGAGTGCTGTAAGATCTAAGCTGTAGGTCTTGGAGCAAGTTTCCCAGCATTTGGTGCCTAAATATTTGTTGCCTTCTCTTCTGACTATTGCAGATGCTGATTGCAAGCTTCAGGATTGAGGGTAATAGTAACAGTGTCAGGACAGAATTTTTCATCCCTTCTGCTCTTGAACTGTTTTTTTATTCTCAAGAGGAAAACCGCTTCAACCAAATATATCTGAAGAGAAAAAACACTCGTGTCTGTAAGAAACTGGTCACTTTGAAAATCAAGTTCAGGAATGTGCATTAATGGGAGGTCCTACAAACCCTGGGACATGTTGCTCTTCTAGTTTTGTCATGGATCATCAGGCAGGCTATACCTTGTGTGCTCCTGCTGCCGAAGTGTTGGTTTTTGTTTTTTTTTTTTTAACTCCTAGTTTGCTCAGTGAAAGATCCTGCAACCCTGCCAGGTTCAATCTGGTTCCATAGGCTTCAGCAGCTGGGTCTTATATGGCAAATCCTCCTGCGGGGTCAACCTTATCTAGTGCCCTGCAGGAGGCTTCCCTCTTGTTATCAGAAAGTGTGTGGTGCAGCGACACATTCAGGCTTCTAAACCAAAACTGATTGTCAGCAGACAAAGAACAGCCAGGCTTCCTTTGTTGTTATAACCCAGATCCCTTCGATCCTGAGTTCTGGGCGATGCCTTTCTAGGAGCAAACCTTGCTTGACCTAAGCAGATGGAAGCCTTCAAGTGGGAAGGAGCAAGACTGCAGCTCCTATACCATGCCACTGTCTCTGTGTCCTCTTATGAATTTGTCAAGCTGGTTTCATAAGAAATAGAATCCCTTTGCTTCAGTTCCCTTCCTCAAGGATGATACTTCGTTTTTTAAAGCTATGGCTGTTCACCTTGCCAGGCCCATGCTTCCCAGCACGTGCTTCCCAAGGAGCTCAGTGATTAACTCTGCCAAAACCACTCTGCCTCCAGCTAAGTCTTCTGCATCTGTATATCCTCCAGTACTGAAGTTCATGGACAGAATATGCTACCAGGTTATCTTTAACAACAAAAGTTCTCCAAAATACCTTATGATGATTTCTACACACCAGTCCTTCCTCACCATCTCTGCTTCTTGTCTGTCCTCTCTTAAATCTGCTTGCATAGCTGAATCTCCTTTATGAATTTCTCCTGTATTCTAACCTAAGGTACAACTCTATTACAGTGACTTTGGTACCTCAGACGAGTTAAATGCAATGTAAGAAAAACACATGCAGAAATGTACCACCTAGAGAGAATTGCAGGGCTTCAGATGTCCAGAGAGTATAAAGTATTCCGTGAAAGGACTTACATGGTCTCTTCCTATGAAGGCAGTTCTTAGTCTGTACCTGCTGTCAATCATTTCTCTTTCGGTATCAGTACAACATCCAGCCAAGTACTCTCCTGCCTGAGAATTGCAAAGGGTTTGTTTGCCGCTGGATGAGCAGTGCTGGAAATGGTTCTGCAGCTCTTCTTGTGCAGAAGAATCCCCTGTGACACTGCTGAAGTCTGAAGATCTTTGCCTGGGCATGCCTTGTTGCTAAATGTAAGATGCCAACATAAAATTCTTGCAGTACCTATCCATTACCAGGAATGACTGAGCCTTTAGCTCAGTGTTCAGACGTCAACAGTTCCTAAACCACATGATCTCAGACTTCTTGATCTTGTCTCCTTTCATTCTACCCTCCATATGCCTTGTGTCCATCCCAGGTAAAGTGACCTCAGCCGTGACATCCCTTGCTTTACTCCCAGCCTCTGTTGTGATTTTTCCCTTCATTTCCAGCTAAAGCTAAGAACACAAGGTTACCCTGAACCAAGTTCTTTTAGACCCTTTAGTAAACTAATCAACCACTTTAGCAGAAAGTGGACAACATTTCTGTCTATTGGCTTGAAACAGAACACCAGGAGCATTGAGAAGTTATGCAGAGGTGCTGGGAGCAGGAGCCATGTGGGGAGTGCTTTTCCCAAGTCACTAATGCTTGAAAGCTTGGAGAGATCCACATGCAAAAAGAGCGTGTAGCCAGGTCTTCTTTAATAAAAAAAACAAAAAAAAAATCAATGCTGGTGTTCAGGTTATGTGAGGTCTACAGCATGTGTTATGAGATATTTTTTAGTGTGAGGTTTGGGGTTTTTTTTGGTTTTTTTAAGCTTCAGCTCTTCTCTAACCCTCACGCCTTTGTCCTGCTCCTGCTCTCTTTCCTGTTGCACCTCAGGGGACATTGTATTGTTGCCACAAAGCTTCTTGAAGTATCCGGGAAAAGTTAAGCACCATTGCCATGGATAATTTTTTCACTTCTCTTAGGCAGAAAATGCTCACTATGTGGTAATTTGGCTTTGCACTAATTCATATTTTATTTGAATCCTATTCTTCTGGGCTGTCTAGTTGCACTGCTAAAATATATGTCAGCCAAGTTTGTTAATGGGATCTTCCTGGCTGCCCATGGGGCCTAAGCTCTCGTAGGACACCTTTGTGGAATTTCTTGATACTCCTAGGCCACAATGGGCACAGGAGGAGAACGGGTTTTTGGCATTCACCATTACTTACCTTTTATTCAGAGAACTTGCTTTTCATGAAAAATGAGATGAGGGGGAACTGGTTAATGCAAAATAATGGCCTTTAGGTTAACAATGACTCAGAATTGATTTGACCCTGTATTACAGCCATCATTTTCTATTCCCATTTTAACTGCAGTGTAAATAATGCCTATTGTAAGTCTGCATCACTGACTGGAACTGTGTCACTTTTTTCTAACTGGGGACCTGCTGCATTACTTTTTTGTAACAATGCATGTCCTATTTTTTTTAAATACATAAAATATGCTAAGCTAATTTTGCCAAGTAGAAGTGTTTTTCATTTCTGCTAACTGCTTATTTTGAAATATGATTTTTACAGCATAAACTTTCAATCTCATTTGAGAATTCTTAAAAGTGAAATTAGGAGAAATATATAAATTGCCTTACTGCAAAGGAGCTGGCTGTCTAGATGCATTTCTTGGGATTGCAGTGCAGCGCACTGGTGAGTTGTGCCAGGTCTGGTATCTGTGCATATGTACATGGGGGCACCTTTCAAGAGAAGCTGTGTATTTGTAAGATCACCTACAGCGCTGAGATGAGATTCATGAACTCGGTGTCAGTAGCTGCAGGTGGATGAGAGTGTATTTTTATGCGTGCATGCTTTTCAGTCAGCTTCTTAGTACCTTTCACTTGTCCTTCAGATGAGGCCAGTGAAGCAATGACAGTTTGTACCTGCTGAGTATCCAGCCCTGTTTGGATCCACTGATCAAATTTATTCTTCCCTGGAAAGGAGGCCATCTGTGCATTTCTATATTGTCCTTTACAGCACTGCTCAGAGGTGCTGCAGTTTGCAGCCCTTGTATCTGTTAGTGATGCTTATTTTCAAAACAGACAGTTTTTGCATCTGGCAAAAGATCTCTTAGGGTTTCATCACTAATCCAGGGGAAAAAAAACCCAAAAACCATCCAAAAAGTAGTAGGGCTGAGGAGGGAAATACCTCTTTGTTTTTGTAGATGGAGGCTTACATTGCAGGTTGACATTCCAGCAATATTAACTTCATTAAGGCAGGAATGCAGTGCTGCATTCTTGCACAGGAGGGAGGATGCTGAACTGGGCTGGGGAGGAGTGGGACCCCCAAGAAGAGATGATATATTGGGGCGTCCTCCTGTAGCCTGGCTTATTCTTGTGGTGTATGTATATCTCCCAGTAGGCCTGATAATAACCTGGAATCCTTAGGTATGACGTGTGCCCTCACAAAATCTTCTCTAACCTAATTAACATGAGAGATAAAGAGGAACTGTGGGGTGTGGGTAACAAATGGCTTTACTGTAGTGTAACTGTTCTGTCACACTTTTCCCTTTCTGACCTAATATTCAGATGTGATGGGATGGTTGGGGATATTGTCACTGTGCTTGCTGTTGTAATTTTCCCCTCCTGACTGAGGAATAATTATTGTGTTTCTCTAAATGCCTCTGGGCATGGGATCATTCTTGAACTAGAAAGGAAAACTGAACCCTTCAACTTGTTATAGCCTCTTAACAAGGTGTCAGCTAAAGACCACAGTGCTGGCAGAGCCAATACAGGCTTTACCCAGCACTCCTGTGCCATAAGGACCAACCCCGTGCCGTGTGGGGAGCCTGTAGTGGAGGATTTGCCCTGCTCTAGGGCTGCCAAAGCCCAGGGAGGGACTGGGTAGCATACTCATGTTGTCCCACTCCTGTCGCTTGCTGTGCAATTGATTCCCTAAAGGAGCTTTTCCTTACCTTTTCATAAAAGCTTTATGGAGTGATGCTTACCAGCTTGGCAGCTGACAAGCGATGGAGACAAGCCTAACATGAACAAATCCTTCTCTCTCTCACTGACCAGGACTTCTATCAGCCTCTTCCAGGCAGTGTTATCTGATCTTAATGGACCTAGAGAAGGAGAGGCTGGGGCCATTGTAGCCCCCAGCCACCCTATCTTATAGACAGGAGTGCAGAGGCAGGTACAAGATGCCATCTCTGTCGTGATAAAAATTCTTCCTCTCCTTGTCAAAACTGCAAAAATAGCTTCCATATCATCTTGTGTGCTACAACACTTAAATTTCCACCATAGACACTTCCAGAAATTCCTTACAGCTATTTTGATGGTGCTGTTAAATACTGTTTTGTTTCTGTATGTGATATGTCAACTTGATTAACAGAAGTGTAGGTACATTAAAAGTACAGCTGCAAGCAGTACAATGCAGGAAAGAGCATGGAGACAGAAACAGGACTTTTTTGGGCTTTGTCCTTTCTGTATCCAGTGTTACTGCTATTTTACAGAAGGTTTCCTAGTAGGGTTATGTGGGCCAGTTCTGGATAGCACCAGCTGTGTTTTCTTTAATTTGAGGTGGGAGCTGAAGGAGGTGGTGACAGGAGGCTGTTTTGCTTGCTTGTTTCTTGAAAACTAGCAAAGGAAGTATTTGTTGTAAGGATCAGGAATGCTTTGGAAGGGTGGCCCTGAGGTAGCTCAGAGCCCCCTTCAACACCTACTGCAACAGTGGCCATGGCAGCTCTGCATCTGCCATAATAGAGGCATGAGTGCAAGCTCTCATTTGGAAGTCTGGGCTGGTCTTAAGGGGCACAAGTTTGTTTTGTGAAGAATTCTTTTTTTCTTTTTTTTCCATCCTCTTCTTACTCCTGCTTCTTTCATGTTTAAGGAGCAAGCTCTTCATCTTGGCACTTGTGTCACCTGTCAAAACACTGTCCTCAGCAAGATCAAAGAGTAGAGGGACTGGTCAGGTGAACATGCTCAGCTGGCATTGCTGCTGCAGCCTGAAACACCTGTCAGGTCTTGTCTGTTTTGATTTTTTTTTTTTTTTTTTCAAGAGACTTTAAGACTCAGGAAAAAAATCTTTCAGTGGCTGAGTTGTTTGTATTTGATAATTGGTAAGCAGTGTTACGAAACCTAAGCTTTGAAAGCAGCACAAACCTCTTTCAAGATGATGTGCCATTCAGGCTGTGTCTTGTTCACTCTCACTAGGGTGGAAAGCAAGTCCTGATCCTTTAGTCTTTTGAAGCAGGCCAGGTTTCCCTTCCTTTTGTTCATCTTTTCTCTATATGAAAGAAGTTGGGTGTGAGCAGGACACACCAGACCTTCTGAGGAAGGTGTTTGTTTGTGTTTGGTCCTCTTGTATCTCACCCTTTCAGAGGATCCCCTTCACATGCAGAGGATGAAGCCTGTCAAATACCCAGCTCTGTTTACTTACTTTTGCCATGTTGGAGTATGGTGCTACATGATGGCAGAACACAAGCTTGGGTAGGGGGTGATTGTTTAATAATAATTAAAAATATGAATCTGGTAAGCTGACAGTGTAATTAGCTGGGTAAGATGATGTTTCTCTTTTTTGTAAATGTCTTCTTGATTATAAAGCAGGAATTCTGCATTTCTGGTGAAGGTATTTGGGAACCTTTAGCTCAGGATCTCTTGAAGGTGTGACTGACCTTCCTTCCATCAGGATCTCTTGAAGGTGTGACTGACCTTCCTTCCATCAGGATCTCTTGAAGGTGTGACTGACCTTCCTTCCATCAGGATCTCTTGAAGGTGTGACTGACCTTCCTTCCATCAGGATCTCTTGAAGGTGTGACTGACCTTCCTTCCATCAGGATCTCTTGAAGGTGTGACTGACCTTCCTTCCATCAGGATCTCTTGAAGGTGTGACTGACCTTCCTTCCATCAGGATCTCTTGAAGGTGTGACTGACCTTCCTTCCATCAGGATCTCTTGAAGGTGTGACTGACCTTCCTTCCATCAGGATCTCTTGAAGGTGTGACTGACCTTCCTTCCATCAGGATCTCTTGAAGGTGTGACTGACCTTCCTTCCATCAGGATCTCTTGAAGGTGTGACTGACCTTCCTTCCATCAGGATCTCTTGAAGGTGTGACTGACCTTCCTTCCATCAGGATCTCTTGAAGGTGTGACTGACCTTCCTTCCATCAGGATCTCTTGAAGGTGTGACTGACCTTCCTTCCATCAGGATCTCTTGAAGGTGTGACTGACCTTCCTTCCATCAGGATCTCTTGAAGGTGTGACTGACCTTCCTTCCATCAGGATCTCTTGAAGGTGTGACTGACCTTCCTTCCATCAGGATCTCTTGAAGGTGTGACTGACCTTCCTTCCATCAGGATCTCTTGAAGGTGTGACTGACCTTCCTTCCATCAGGATCTCTTGAAGGTGTGACTGACCTTCCTTCCATCAGGATCTCTTGAAGGTGTGACTGACCTTCCTTCCATCAGGATCTCTTGAAGGTGTGACTGACCTTCCTTCCATCAGGATCTCTTGAAGGTGTGACTGACCTTCCTTCCATCAGGATCTCTTGAAGGTGTGACTGACCTTCCTTCCATCAGGATCTCTTGAAGGTGTGACTGACCTTCCTTCCATCAGGATCTCTTGAAGGTGTGACTGACCTTCCTTCCATCAGGATCTCTTGAAGGTGTGACTGACCTTCCTTCCATCAGGATCTCTTGAAGGTGTGACTGACCTTCCTTCCATCAGGATCTCTTGAAGGTGTGACTGACCTTCCTTCCATCAGGATCTCTTGAAGGTGTGACTGACCTTCCTTCCATCAGGATCTCTTGAAGGTGTGACTGACCTTCCTTCCATCAGGATCTCTTGAAGGTGTGACTGACCTTCCTTCCATCAGGATCTCTTGAAGGTGTGACTGACCTTCCTTCCATCAGGATCTCTTGAAGGTGTGACTGACCTTCCTTCCATCAGGATCTCTTGAAGGTGTGACTGACCTTCCTTCCATGCTGTCTGGAGCAGCACATACACTTAAGAGTACTTTTTTTTTTTTTTTTTCTCAAGAGACTTGAAGACTCAGGAAAAAAATCTTTCAGTGGCTGAGTTGTTTGTATTTGATAATTGGTAAGCAGTGTTACGAAACCTAAGCTTTGAAAGCAGCACAAGCCTCTTTCAAGATGATGTGCCATTCAGGCTGTGTCTTGTTCACTCTCACTAGGGTGGAAAGCAAGTCCTGATCCTTTAGTCTTTTGAAGCAGGCCAGGTTTCCCTTCCTTTTGTTCATCTTTTCTCTATATGAAAGAAGTTGGGTGTGAGCAGGACACACCAGACCTTCTGAGGAAGGTGTTTGTTTGTGTTTGGTCCTCTTGTATCTCACCCTTTCAGAGGATCCCCTTCACATGCAGAGGATGAAGCCTGTCAAATACCCAGCTCTGTTTACTTACTTTTGCCATGTTGGAGTATGGTGCTACATGATGGCAGAACACAAGCTTGGGTAGGGGGTGATTGTTTAATAATAATTAAAAATATGAATCTGGTAAGCTGACAGTATAATTAGCTGGGAAAGATGATGTTTCTCTTTTTTTAAATGTCTTCTTGATTATAAAGCAGGAATTCTGCATTTCTGGTGAAGGTATTTGGGAACCTTTAGCTCAGGATCTCTTGAAGGTGTGA
>VYXF01007465.1:254417-272921 GCA_013397295.1 Polioptila caerulea | reverse complement strand
TCAAATTATTTTACATTAAATACCTTTTTTCTTATCTTTCAGATAATGAATATGTTTTTATAGACCTGGAGCAGAAGCTTAGCAAATACTTTTCAAAGGAATGGAAGAAAGAGACCACCAAAGTAAGAGAGGTGTTTAATTTTGGAGGCTGCTGCTTTTTTATTGGACTGAACAGTGAAATAAAAACTCTTAAACTAAGGTCTAGAAAGCATTTCTTGAAGATGGTCTGCAGAATACTTTCCAGTAGCAAGATGCACTGACTCTTGCATAGTTGTACAATTATTTCAAAGAGCTAAACCAGCCCCTTATACAACTTTACCTGAGCAATAGGAGCCACACGTTTGCTGTTTGGCTGCTGCAGAAGTGGAGAGAAGGTCAGTTGGTCAGTTTTCCACTTGAATTTAGTTTGGATCTTAGTCTGGAGACCTCAGTTTCATCCTTAAGCAAAACAGCCTAAAAACCTTTTGTAACTTGAATCTGATACAGGGGAAATGACTGGAGCTGTGACTCTTCCCACAAAAGGATGGCAGAAGGAGAGGAAGGATATTTTGTTTGAGATGAGTCCTAGTTCTTTAAGGCTAGCTAGCATAGACAAAAGAGGGAAAAGCTATGTGAAATAAAGACAAACCTATGTCATTGTTTAATACTGTTCATTCAGACATGATAATGCTTGTTTGTTTGTGTCATGAGTAGAGGAACCATAGTCTAGAACAAAGTATAGCATGCAATTGCTTTCAGATAACTAAGTCATTGTAAAAGTTGTAAATTACTTTTTCCACCTTGCTTAAGGGTTTCCTTTTGCAGAGTAGGCACACTTGCCATTTCTGCTGCTTAGAGAAGTTTGTAGATAATTAGTGAGGTTTGGGGATCTCTCTTACCCCCAAGCATGTGCTCTGCTTTTCCCAAACTAGTGAGAGTTACTTCAAAAACAGCCAGAGTCATGCAGAGGGGCTGTCTATCCAGCCAGTGAGAGCTTCCCAAAGCAGCTGTTTCTGGTTGCCTCAGGATGGGGTACACTTTGAGGTTGCTCTGTGATTGGATTCTTGCTGCACCTTTCTGGTCAGGATGAATGTTGAACCTCTGGTGCGGCGTGAATCATAAAAGACTGAATGAGTTACCATTGACAGTACTTCAGTCTGAGATGAGTTAGCTTATTGGACTGGGTTAGTTGACAAAGATTTAATTCCTATGAAGAGGTTTCAAATGGAAACCCCGGTCCAGCTGATAGAATAGGGTGACTATGGACAACTTCTAGAAATAAAATGGAGATGATCAAGAAGCTGTCTGCATCAGATGTGGACGGTATGCCATGTAACTTGTCCCAGTGAGATGGATCTGACCAGCAAAGCCTTGGAACTGCCTGTGGGAGCAAAGTTACCTATGTGAACATTAAAGTGGCAAAGTAGGAAAGATGAGACAATGAGCTAGTAAGATGTTCCTTTCTTCTTTTTCCCTTTTTTCTTTTTTTTCTCCTGTTCAAACAAGCCTGTAAGTTGCAAAGAAAGACTGTAGTTAAAACAACAAGCCTCATGCCTTTCTTTTAACAACACTCCTCAGTGTGAAGCGGACACCAGCACTGCCTTTTGCTCTCTGGCTGCAGGAAGGTGTGAATAACTAACCACGAGCCCTGCCCAACAAAAGGCAGGGAGCTGCTACCAGGCCGGTGCGCCTCAGCCCCGGGCAGTGGCTGCTGAGCGTGGCAGCGCGTGTGTCGGTGCTGAGAGGTGTGGTGTGGTGTGGTGTGGTGCAGCGATGGATGGGTGCTCCAAGGAGTGCCCTGGAAATGCCAGGGCCGTGCCAGCGTGGCACGCTGCCCTGCCGCCTTGCCTGGCGCTCTGAGGGAGGCTGGGTTAAACTTGCTGCGTTCAGCACGAACGTGTTTGTGGTGCTGCCAGGTGCTGAGCCAGGAAATTCTGGGCCAGCCTGGGTGTCCCCAGGCTACACTGGGACTCTTACACCAGCTCATCCCTCCTATCCAAAAATCTTCTGCTCTTCCTGGGAGATTTTGTCGCTCAACCTGTCTGAATGTTTTGTGATGTCTCATTGTCATGAGCCTCCAAGACAGTCAGACTCCCCCCTAAAACTTGCCTAGAGCTAAGAGTAGAAAATGAAAAGCAGTATGGGGAGTGAATTTCAGAGGAGAGAACATTACCAGAAAGCATAACAGGATGCTATCATAATTTGGATGCTGATCATAATTTAACTCGTCTTCTGTCTTTGCTCTAGGGGACAGAGAAATTCAGCCCTCCATTTGTTGCATTCTTTAGAGTACAATACTATGTAGAAAATGGAAGAGTAATAGGGTAAGTTCTCTTCTGTGGTAATTACTGTGTTTTGAATTATTCAGTGTGTTCTTAAAATGAAAGAAAAATAATGTTTCTTTGTTAAGCTCATCTCTGTGAGCTCATTGAAATAAGCTTCAAAAATCTGCTTGCATTTTTTTTTAAGACCTTCACAGACTTCCTCACTCAGCTATGAATGTTTTCTGCCTGAATCATACTCCATATCCCTAGGAAAATTGTGACTGTTTTTCCATCTGTGTTGAAAGAGCAGGTTGAATGACGACATTATCAAAACACGATTAGCACTCTTTTGCTTGTGTCTTTTGGTTGCGTGAAAGGCACCGGATGAATATACCAAAAATAGTTATTTATACTCCAAAGCACAGGCTTTGGATCTGTTCTTTGTAGTTGAGCAGTGCTCTGTGCAGTCTACTCCTGGAAATCAACTTTCATACGTGGACAAAAGAAATTACTTCATAAGTTAGAGTTTTTCATTTGTAGTCCATTCACATGGAATATGGGCTGCACTCCAAACAGCACCACGCTCACCCATGGCACAGAACAAAGGATGAGGTAGTTAAAAATGAACAACTGACAGAGTTAATTGACATCAGCACTTCTGGTGTGGCTCTGTCTGTGGAGGAAGCCAAGAGCTGGGATCATTTAGGTGGATTAAAATCTTTACCAAATTTTTGGCATTTGTGCTTGTCTTGAAAAAAGCTTGTGGTTTTCTGTTTTCTCTTTCCATAGTCTCTCATTTTTGAATACAGGAGACTCTCTTTTATGGAGTCTGTTTGGCTGATAAGTGTTTTTTGTTTCATTTTGCTTTTTTTTTGTACAAAGAGAGATTACATATCATTCTGCCACTCCCGAGTTATGTATCTTTCACCATCACAGGCATAATTCTCTTGCACTAGTAGTTTAATTGGAGAGATCTGTAGAGCCATGCAGAGATACTTATCTGGCTTCTTCAAACTACACCTGCACACTTTTACAAGCAGACTGTAGTGTCCAGCACTTCATCTACATGTACACATCAGCAGCCTGCTTCCCATGATCTCTGAGGGCAGGGGCTGTGTGGGTTATCAAGGCTATGCCATAGTTATTCCTTATCAGACAATCACTGTTTAGCAGCTTGAGGAAGAAGACAAAAACAGGCCTAGGGCTCCTGTGTCTTTTGATCTACCTTGCAGAGAATTAGCTGTTGAAAAGTATCATGAGCCTAAGGCAAGGTGAAACAAAAAAGCAGTGCCAAGTTTAGAGGGGAAAGGAGGACAGGTGTGCAAGAAACAGGACTGGGAGTCCAAGGGAGTTGACTCTCCTGGCTGCTACAGGCTTTCCAGGGAAACAGAAGTGCTTGATTGTAGTCAGTCTCCAAAACAGGTGTGATGTGAATTTTCTTTCATCTACCTCCTGCCCTAACTTCTTAGATCTCATACTCCTCAAGGTAGAAGCTACCATTTCTAGTGTTTGTACAACACTTAGTGGGAGAAGACCTTGATCTTGGTTTGGTGCTCCTTAGATGCACAACTGTATCAGGGTGGCACTGCTACACGTCAGATGTGTCAAAGTTTAATCCCTCTTCTCAGCAAGATGATGTTTTTGAGGGGCCTTATCTGAACTTTGTTCTTGAAGTAAATTTGCCTTTGTCTTGCAGTGATAAGGTGGCACGGCAGCTCTACTACTGCCATCTCAAAGACCAAGTACTTATGTCTCATTGCAACCACAAAGAAGAAATCTACTTCCTGCTAGCAGCCTACAGCTTACAGGCAGATTTGGGCAACTACAGAGAGAAGGTCCATACTGGCAAATATTTTGAACCTCAGGCTTATTTTCCACAATGGGTAAGTTCAGGGGGAATCTTTCTGTCAAGAGATTATGCTTGCAGCAGGAGTTATGCCAAGGTGGTACCTAACTGTAGCCATGCAACTTCCCCATTCCCCACTGCAATGATCAGGCAGACAGGGAGAGTATCACCCTGAGGGTCCCTCAGGAGATACCTCTTGTCTTTCCACTGGATGTAGGTGTGCATTCCTGGGCTCACTCATCAGTGAGGTGGGTGGTACATCCTTCCTTGGTGATGGAATGTGTTGGTGTCACATGAATAACTCTGACAGTGCAGATGTCTTTGTTTAATTCTTCTATGGCTTAAAGGGTTGTGTGATTCCAGTGGTACATCAGCAAGATCTGCACAACCCAAGCTCTCCAGAAAACCTCAGGGCTGCAAAGCCAAGTCCATTTCCCCATGTTCCCATCTCTGTAAAGCTGCCTTAGGGATGGATAGATCCAAACCCTACAGGGTAATACTGCTGTGCAGTGTCTTTGGTGCTTGCTTTGTCATTAATCTCTGCCTCAAGTGCAGTAAGAGGAAAGAGAAAGCGTTCGCATGTTTGTTTATAAGCAGGTGCATGTGACTTGTGCCCTTCAGGACTTACAACCAAGAATTTATTTAGCTGTCAGATGAAGGTAAATTAGTTAAGACTCTGTTAGTTGGCTGCTTGTCCCGGGCAAGTTGCATCTCCCCTGTCAGATGACACCGTCCCCTGCTTTGGGGAGAAGATTCAGATCAGTGACAAGACTTGTCTTGAAGACTGATAGTCTCTTCTATGCACAAATTCTAGCCTGGTGCCTTGCTATGCAGCAGTGTGCCTTTCTCCCAGACAACAGGTCCTCATCCCATGCCATTTCTTGTTAAGGGTTGCCTGTCAGGAGGTAGCTAACAAAGGGCTGGAAAAGGTGGGTCTTATGTGCTGTTTCTGAGGCACTTAAAGGGCTTATCACAGCGTGTTGCTCACCTGCACTGAGCCACAACCCCAGGCAAGTATGTGGGTGATTTATTGCATCATTACAAACAGCAAAATCTGGCAGGCATGGGGACGCTTCTCTCCCTGCCCCTGGGCTCCCATGGGGAGATAGTGAGCTATCTCCTCCTCCAACACAGTCACTTCCTTCAACACGTGCTTCATATCGTTTGGCCAAGGGCTGCCCCAAGTCTCGTGCCAGTGAGGAGCGGCAGTGCCACCCTGGGCCGACCCACCCAGCTTTGAACTGTGGAGCTGGCACATCTCTTTCTGCTGACACTGCACAGCTGATGGCATCGATATTGTCCTCCACCAAGGCCAGCCTTCCTTGTGGGATGGCCACTAATCTGGCAGGGCATGAAGAGGTGTTAGCAAACAGAGCAAACAAGGAGTTTAATATAAAATGTAAGTGGGAACTGAGTGGTGACGGAGTCTGGTTGGTTTGAGCCAGGACAGGTTGTTTCTGGCAGGGTGTTCTCAGGTACCTGGTGCAATCCAGTTTCAAATGCCCCTGGTGGTGGGGGATGTTAGGAATGAATTCAGCTAATCATCCCTCTTACCTGTCACTGCCACTCACAGCCTGAAAGGAACCAGTTGGGCATGGGAGAGGGCTGAGCTGCCTAGTAGAGAGGATATACAGACAAACATGGGAACTGGGCACTTGCAGAGCAGGAGCAAAAGCTCAGTGCAGGTTTTTCTACTGCTTAGTGAAACCACGTGCCTGCCAACCACTTCTAATAGATAATAAATACCTTGAGATAGTGTTATCCACACCTTTGAGAATGGAAATGCTAAATAAGCCCAATGTGTAGTTTCTGGTCTTAAAAGGAAAACCTAGTATTTCTGCCTTTTCTGAGATGTTGCTGCTGATTGTGTTGGCATGCAGAGGAGTATTTGTTATCTGTCCATAAACATTTATGGATGCCAAGAGTTAGGAAAACGAATTCCTATACTTAAAAGTGAAGAGTGCTGACACGACCTCTGTAGTCTTGATCTGTTACAGTTTTGCCACTAGGATCTGTTCGGAGACATCGGTGTCATCTGGGCTGCTTTAAATGCTTATCCTCCAGAGAGGCAGAGGCGAACACAGACGAACATCTTGAGGGAATATATGAACCACCTCCAGCCACTGCTTTGCTGTTGATCACAGCTGCCTCTCATGGAGATTGCTGAAGAGTTGCTGACCTGTTTGTTTTCTTTGCGGTTTAGATAATTGCAAAGAGGGGGAGCGACTACATCTTGAAACATGCCCCAGAGATGCACCGAGAACAGCAAGGGCTGAGCACTAAGGAGGCTGTGCTGAAGTTCATTAAGGAGTCCTGCCTGCTGGAAGACGTGCCCGTCCACTTCTACAGGCTGCAGAAGGTTAAACAAAGAGCTGCTTATTTTGAACTTCTCTCCCATCATTAATTGAGAGCACCATGACATTTTTCTCTTTCTGTTTGTTTGAGGGACGGATTCTGTGATTCAGAGAGGCCAAACAAATCTGAAATGCTCAGCCAATGTGGCCTGTCCCCACAAACAAATCCGTTGCCAATATACAGATATAGCTGGAATTTAGTTTTGTTCCTTGGCCAAGAAACTGGCCACAGGAATGGCAAAACTTCATATTTGTCCCTGCCTGTCAGTAGAATTGCACCAGGGAAATCAATTAAACCTCTTTTTTTCTTGTTGTAGTTCATTGAAATAATGACAAGAGGTCAGCCAACTTTCACACAAATGTCGTGTAATAACTGAAGGTGACACTGAGTTATTCCAACTTTTGTATCCCATTCCTTCTCCAACCCTGCCAGAGAGGTTGGTGTTTTTTCAGCCGTATGCTTTTCTCGGCAGTTTTGGATTCCTGCGTTGTTCCTTGTTGGACTCCTTACCCAAACCTGCTTAAACACAATGTGATTCGTTTTCACATGCTGAGTGTTTAGATCTAGAAATAGGACTAATGAGAAGTTTTATGTTCAACTTAGGTGAGTGAAACTTGCTTATGCAATTAGGAATGGCTTGGGCCTTTTTTCCAAATGGAGATACTCATAATAAAACTTTTTGGATTTTTTTGCTCAGTGGGAATTAGGTCTGGGAAGTATCCATATCCTTTGAACATAGCTAACAGCTCTAGTTACTGAAGAAATGTACATTTTCTAGAGAAAATAAGTTTTGATCAGTAGTCCAGGCTTAGTTGCTTGCAAACCATAGATGTTCACCTACCTCTCTTCTGTTCTCTGTTTTGATTCTTAATTGTTGTTAATGATGCAGTCATGAGAGAGTTAGTTACACTTGAATGCCATAAGAAGTCCTGCGGGCAGGACATGATACATTTTATATCCAAAAACACCAAAGCTGTGAAACTGGTTACTCTTAATACTTACATTCCTGTCTGACTTGAACCTAGGCATCATCATGTACTCTTCCATGTTCTGTTTGATCCTTAATATGTCTTATTCCTGCTGTGTGATGCAGTTATCTCATTTTGTGGTGAGAGATGCTCCTCCCAGATGATGCTTGGGTCACAAATTGCCTGATCAAGTGCAGAGGGGTGCCAGGTGAAGGTGTTGGTGTGCTGGCTGCCCTGAGATTTCAAAAGCTTTTGTCTTAACACCCTCCTCATGGCTTCCACTGAGGTTGAGAACTGCAAAAGAAAACACAACCCACCACATATCTCTCACTCAGACCAATACTGATTTATGAAGCTCTTTGTTCTTAGGAGGCAGAAAGTATTTCTTGGTGACTTCAAACTGAAGACATGGATAGTACCAGGGGCAAAGGGTGAGATAATGTGATGGCACAAGGCATATATCTTGTAAGCCAAATAAGGAGAGAAAGTTGTGACGTAAAGTTTGAGCTCTGTGAGCCCATACATTTATACCCCAAAATTTTCTTTCTGCTTTTCCTCCTAATAAAAAAAATGCATGTGTTCCCCTCCCTAACTCTGCTATGTTAGGATAGGCTGAAAGAATTAGTTTATGATATTTTTTAGTCTTCAAACAAAAGAATCTAATTAGAGACCAAGTATGTCATATCAAGATGCAACATGAGGTAAAAGTCAGACAGTATAAACCCAGGTAATAAAATTCATGTAAAACCACCTACTCCCAACACCAAGGCTGAATGTTAGAATGAAAATCCCAGTAAATGGGCATTGATTAACTCCCTCCCAGCCAAGGGACACCTAAGATCTATCAAATCCCTGGATGGGAACAGCAGTGCTGTGGCAAGGAGAGGAGAATGTGCTCCTCTTGTGTTTTGGGCTCTCTGTCACCTGGAGAGCCAGAGTGGTGGATGTTCATGGGCACAGCAGAGACAGCATGCAGTTATGAGGTACCTCTGAGAACAGTAATTATCCATACTCTCAATTCACTAAAACTACAGGATTCCCTGTCCAGGGCAGCTAGGACACATGTTGGTGAAATGCCTGAGCCTCCCAGCATGAGGGGATTTTAGGTGTAGGTATTTCAGGGGTCAACAAGGCAAGGTGCACTTTACAAACATAATAAAAACCAAATGAGCTGATGGCATCTGCACGATGAGGAGTCCTGCTACCTCTCCTGCAGTAGGTGCCAGAAGAAGAGCGTGGTCTTGGTAGATTAACCTTTGACTCTTCTGTTCTTTTAGGATAAGAAGGAGGATCGACCGACAGTTATCCTGGGCCTGACCCTGAGAGGAATGCACATCTATCAGGTAACAGACTGCTGTGAAAGCCTTCTGGTGTAGCATTAACTCTGCCCAGTTCCCTGTCCTCCCCCCTAACCGTGGCTCCTCTGCCTCCCCTGTGAACACCAGGCTCCACATATCTCAAATTCTTGGTTGTTTGCAAATTCTTTGCACATCGCTGACTCCACCCTGTACCTGCCAGTCCCTTTGTCACTCTGAGTTTGATGTGTTGCAGGAGGTGAATCACGTTCGCCAGCTCCTCTACGACTTTCCCTGGTCACACATCGGGAAGCTGGCCTTTCTGGTGAGTAGGATGGAATGGAGACCATCTGCCAGTGGCTGCCAACCTGGGATGTGGCAAAGCTGTCAGCCTGCCCATGCTGCTGTCAGGTCCTGTCACTTGCACACACCAGAGCACAGCTATCTCTGATAGCTCTGTGGTTAAAAATGTGCTCTTGCTCATTTCTTTGGCATCTTTCCTCTTTGTGCAGGGGAAAAAATTTGAAATCCAGCCAGATGGTTTGCCCTCTGCACGGAAACTGGTTTACTACACGGGTTGCCCCTTCAGGTCACGCCATTTGCTGCAGCTACTCAGCAACAGCCACCGGCTCTTTCTGAATATTCAGCCAGTTTTGAAGCAGATCCAAAAACTGGAGGAGGCTGAAGGTATGTTAGGGAACACCCAAGTGAGTTTGTTAAGATGAAGAGTACAGCGTGTCAGTCTCTCCTGTTGTTTCATGGTGCCGACTCTCATCTAATTAATGTGTTTCTGCCTTATCAGGGAGCCAGATAGAAACAGAGATGTGAGGTGTCCACTCCTAAGAAGTATTTATGGCTCCCACATTGTAGACTGTGATCGGAAAGAGTATTTGTGTGAGAGCAGCAGAGGAGTAATACCTCCTTTCAAGTGGTCTCTGTCTTTCCCTTCAGTGGGGTTACAGCAGTGGCCTTGAGCTGTGTGCATGCAACCAGTGGCATGTGCCAATCACCTGTAGAAGGGCTCACTGATCAAGTGCCTGGGGACAAAAAGCTCCTGGTTTTTTTGTGTCTCTTAGTGTCTCACAGATTTCTCAACCACCCTCAGCACTTACAAGGAGAAATAATACATCATTAATAAATACCAGCTACAGGAATCTTGTTCTTAGCTGACTTCACGCAGTGAAGTCAAGAACCATCAGTGCATCTGATTTTAAAGATTGAGCACTGAAATTCACTAAGTAATTCCCTTTTCTTTTTTGCTCTTGTTTTTCTTTGTTGTTATTGACCTTTACTGTGAAACCTATTGTTTTCTGTATCATAACTGCCTCTACCTGCCTGTTCTAATTTAGGAGATGCTGAGTTTACTGTGAGTATGACTAATTCTTTTACAGCCACCTGAGCATCCATCTGTTGAGCAAACAAAATACAAAGCTGACCCTGTATTTGTTCAGTAGTGCAGCAGTTGTTTCTTAGTTGTTGGCTTATGCCAACAGAACTTCCTGAATATATTTGCTGCCCTTCCTTAAAGTTCTCACTGGTTTCTCCCCTCTTTCTTCCTCAGAGAAGAAGCGCTACCGGGAGTCCTATATCAGTGACACTCTAGACATGGACCTGGACCCGTGCGACAAGAACTCCCGAGGCAGCGGGAGCAGCGGGGGCAGCCGCAGGGATAACCGCCTCTCGCGCCAGTCCACGGGCAGCCACGGCAGCTCCCACACCTCGGGCATCGAGGCTGACTCGCGGCACCGCGTGTCCGTGGAGATGTCGGTGGATGAGCCCTTCAGCATCGACCGGGTGCACAGGAAGGAGAAATCCTGCAGCTCAACCATCAGCTACGGCAGCTCTGGCATTGACAGTGGCAGCAAAGGGCGGGCTGAAGATGACGCTCAGGATGATGGTAAAGAATTCAGACATGTGGAGCAACTTCTAAGCCAACTTTTGTCTTCTGCAGGAGGGCAGGGAGTAAGAGACTGTACAGCAGCTTGGAGCACAAGTGTAATCCTAACCATTCTCCTGCTGCTCTCTTCCTCCTAGAGCTTGAGCTGGCAGTAGATGAGCCAGAGGAGATGCCTGTAGATGAGCCCTTAGAGGGAGACCATTTAGAGGAGGCCACTGTGGGAGAATCTGTTGAATCCCTGCCTCTAGATGCTGCTAGCTGCCAAGGTGAGATGGCTTTCTGCTGCTGCTCAATGCTGTTCTTTAAGGCTCTAGCAAAAGGCATAATCTGAGGGATCTACCAAAACACTTATCTCCTTCCAAACAGCTGCCAGAGCTATTTAGTGCCCTACTGCAACAGGATTTACAGGCAGCTCATCCAGAGTATACAGGCCGGCATTCTGTATTGTACAGTGCTGCTCTCCTCTGTGCTCCTCAAAGTCTCCCTTCTCTAAATATGCCAGGCTGATACTCAGTTAATGGCAAAAAGATAATTGAGGTAAACCTTTTGTAGGGAAGGAATATGCTTTAATATCTTGTATGCCACAAAACAGCCAAGGGGCTCAACCACAGAATAATGGGATGGTAACAGGAATTCTTAGGTAAAGTTTTGTGGTTTATGATACAGGGAATGCTAGGCAACAGGGTTATGCAGGAGCTGTCTGGCCTTAATATATACAGCCTTTATAGCAAAGCAAGAAGGGTGAAAATGGGACAAGTTGACAAGAAACTGTTTTCTTGAAAGTTTTCAAACATTGATCTTTTGGGCCAAAAATGAGTACTTGTAAGCAAAACTCCTGGAGCACTGAGGGTGCTTAATGTATGTTTGTCTTAAGAGGATGGCAATGTTTGAACGTGGCCTATGAGAACAGCTTCCCTTTTCTACAGCCCACAAAACCTCAAACTTGCAATGCTTTTCACTTCCTGCTTCTCCTTTGCAGCTATAAATCAGGAATCTCTGTCTGTGGTGCAAGTCACACTAATCAAAATGAGAGGCCAAAGTGTGGAATCCCTTCATCAGGTAAGGGAGAAGTTGCTCAGCAGGAGGGTCTGTGTGTGGGCATTGAACCAAGGTCTAGTGTAATGGAGACAGATGTAAATCAGGACACCTGGATTAGTTTGGATTTGACTGATTTTTACATGGTGTAATCAAAACCAGCTGCTGGCCAGCTACTGCTCGCAGGAATAGGATAAGAGCAGCATTTGGGCTCCAAATAGTATAGAAAGGTTTGCAGCAATCAGCAGGGAGCAAGCTAGTTATCTGCCTTAGTCTTCTGGATGGGACATGGAAAATCAACCGCTTCCAGATTTTCGGTGCCTTACAGAGCAAAGACCATCTATGCAGTTTGGATGTGAGTTGCAAACTTGATAATCTTGAAGCCAGAAGTAGCCTGCATCAGGGCAAAAAACAGATGCTCAAGCTCTAGTTATTCTATCATTTGTGTGATTATCGTCTGTGTGTACTGAAGTCTTTGTTGTCAAGGTTTTCTTTTCGTCAAACACTTGAGAAAGGGAAACTATATATGGTAAACTATGTCACAGAGTAAGTTATAATTGGAAGAAGCTTATTAAAATGTCTTTTTAAGACTTCTTTTCAAAGTATAGTTGTACTCACTGGGATAGAAATGTTGCATTTTTTGGAAAAAAATCCAACCAAATTAAGCAAAACCACAAAAAAGGCACCTCTACTCTTTCTGCCATCTCTTAATCCAAATTTGCCTTATCTGTTGAGAGGATTCTAAAATTCTTAACAAGGATTTCAATCACTTCTTAGGGCTTTTTTTTTTTTTTTATGTTTCTTTCTGGACCCAGTCAAAAATGTTAAGAAACTTACATTTATCAGCAAAATAGTCCATAAAATGCTGTAGGAGATTTGGATAAAATCTTGGTTATTTTTTTTCAAAGCTAAAGAGCATACAATACAAATCATAATTAATTCATTCCTCTATTTGAGTGAAAAATTTAAGAGCTCATGGCAGGAAGTAGGCTTCTTGCTTAAAGCTATAATGTTCTTAAAGTTACTGCTGTTATCATGCTTACAGTGTAAAATGATCATGAGACATCTGTGTTATAAAAGTGGTTCTGCTCAACACAGGACTGTCTATATTATTGCAAACACCTGGCTGCCACTTTCATGCATCACATACTTGTTGCCTCCTTAGAAAACTATCAAAATTTTCCTTACAAGGCCATGTAAATAAATGCTGCAGGGTTTCTTTAGCATTGACCAGACAGTGCAACATATTCTTATCTCTGGGAGTACAGCTGAGCCAGCACAGGATTTCCTGAGGTTTTAATTCCCCTCCCATGGCAGTGAGAGAAGTGATATTGGGAGGAAGTTTTCTGTGGTGCCAACAGAATTGTCTTGGTTTCAAAATTATATTTTTGAAATAAACATTAATACTAGCATTTAAGAGGTGATTATTAAATAGGCAGAGCAAGAAAAAAATATGAGTGTTGAACTTAGAAATACTCTCAAATGGTCAATACTTCCTTCACAGAGGCTTGTGTAGCAATATGGTGCCTCTGGGAATTACTGCAGATTTGTTGCTGGAACAGTGTTATGTAGCTGTAACTGTTGCAATTACTGGACACTGTAACCCATTAGTCTGCATGGTTGCCTTCTGAACCTTCCTTTCAGCTCATTAGGCTTAATGTGTTCAAGCACTTGGAGTAGTTTTTTGTTAAGTGCACTTTGTCCATTTGAGGACAGCTGTGTGTATCTGTGTGAGATCATTCAGGTGTCAGTATCTGTCAAGTGTTTTATCCATTATACTGGACACTGAGGACACAGGGCAGACAGATCAGGATCTGGCTCAATGTGGCAGGGCAGCTTAAAGCACTTGTAATTTCTGAATTGTTCACAGCTCCTTCTTTAAGCCACCATCCTTCAGAAGGCTGGTGGAGCTCTTTCAAAAGAGGGGAAGAACAACTTTGAGAAACTTCTAGCATGCGTAGCCAGCATCCTTTGGCTGTGTGTCTGAGCTCATTGCTTTCATTTGTGTGTGTGTTGCTGAACTGGCAGGTCAGATCGCCCAAAAGCCGGAGCGGCATGGACCAGCACAGCCAGAGTTTGGATGACATCCGCTTGTACAAGCGCCAGCACCCGTCACTAAGTGCCACGCTGTCTTCAGACACGTCCCACAGCTACACCTTCGGCTGCAGCCTCGAGGATAAGCTGTCTGTCTACGGCTGCGTGTATTCCACAGCGGACTGCAAAACCAAGTCTGCCCTTTACGGGAAGCGGTCCATGAACTGCCTCTCCTTGGATCTTCTGGGAGAGGACCAGCTCCCAGAGGAGTTTGTGGTGTAATGGGATTGGAGCTCTTCCATAACAGGAAACAGCTCATCATGGAAATATATACCTCATTAACGCACGTGATGTCACTCTGGTTCTCGCAGGAGGTGGTGAGCGGCTTTGTTATTCAGCTCCGTATCAGTAAGAGGCATCACTTCTGCAGACCTGGCTACAGGGCAAATCATCTGCAGTGTAGCACTTAATGCTGGCATTGGTAGTGTCTGTCTGAGCAGAAAATGGAAGTGGCCTGCACCCTTGGCAGTGACACAACCAACATAAAAACCAAAAATCAGTGGACCAAAACTGACACTGAGCTTGTAAAGCAAACTGTGTCTAAATCGATTAATCAGAAATTTAAAGTCTATGTCATGTTCCTGCCTTTCTCCTGTGGTCCATGTCTCTTAATTTTAGTGTACAGATAGTTTGGTTGTCCTCAGTTTGTGCTGCTATAACATTGCCAGCAGCTGTCAGGCCAGGATATATATTCCTAGCACATTTGGAGGGCTGTGCATGAAAGAGTCTGGCCTGCTTCAGTTGTGGTGAACACAAGTTGCTTATTTCCTGCACTGGAAGCAAGACCTGCTCTACCAGGAATTTCTTCTTGTTTTGTTGTTGTTATTTTGTTGTGAACATCCAGCCAAATACAATGTGTGGTCTTTTTTTTTTTTTTTTCTTTATTGCAACAAATGGAACTGACTGTCAGCTGTCTACTACTGCTGTGATGCAGATTGGCATTATATCCTTGGGGAGAAAGGGAAGAGATAAAGCAAATGACTTGGCTGCTTCTGAGAGTACAGAGGGCAAGAACATTAACTGACTGGCTTTTGAAGAGAGGAGTGTGACTGGAGAATTTGTCCAGGCATGATCACCCCTTACTTTGATTCATACTTTAATGTTGTTCTTTTTTTTGTTTTTAATAAATCTGTTCCTTAGATATTTTACCCCCCTGATTAGGAGGCAAGAAAGGACTGGAGAAAGTCACTTTGCAAGGACAGACAGAGTGACTGTGTCCTATTTAGTCATGGATAGGTCATGCAAATATGTGTGTGTGGTGCTGCAGGGCTGATGATGTTGGAAGCTAGGGTGTTTGTGTGCCAGACCAAGGATACTTGTTTGGTGATCTTGAGAGTGGTGGATCTGGCTGTGCTGGCTCTCACTAGGGAAATAATCATAATTATGCTGTTTGATTCAAGCATTTGGTGTGGAAAATATCCTGCTACCTTGTTACATGCAAATATATGTTTGATTTCCTCCCCTCATCAATTTGCAGCATTGGGAAGCTTGTACTTGAAAGCCCAGCTTTGTGCCTAGCTTTTGACAGCCATCTAGGTGTTCTGGCAAATTCTAGAAGCAGAAGAATACTATTCTGCTGGTTGAGGATATGTGTGTTGTGCAGTGTCAGTCATCAAAAGCTGAAGATAGCCTAATTCAGGGAGGAAGGAAGCCAGACTATGACAAGGAAGGTTTGAGCTGCTGTTTTGATGTTGGGCTTGCAAGCTCAGTAATTGTGTGGTAAGTTGCAGTCCCGTAAGTCATGGAAGTAGCAATTCCATGAAGTCCATCATCTTGCTATTTCTGTGTGAGTGCAGTGTAGAGACAGGCCATGCCAGGTGCATCTGCATTTACTGAAGTGGGACCAGCTGCTGTACATCCTCTGAGATTAATCCAGCACCAAACCCAAACTGGGTGCACTGTAGCCATGACTTGACTGTGCCCTCTTTGATCACACTGTTCTTTCTTTTTGTAATGAACAATTAGGAGATGTGTGTTCACTGTAGCCTCTTTTCCTTTGTTCCAAACAAAGCCAAAATGCCTTTGCAAAGTACTTGAAGTATGTTTACTGCATCAACCCAAAAATTCTTCTAAATGGATCTAAATGGGTGAAGGAAATCTGGCTGGCTGCTCCTGAACAGTCCAGTGAAGCCTCCCATGGTCAGTCACTCCCTCTTACCTGGGTCCTGTTTGGCCATAAGCCATGGGAGATGGGCATGGCCAGGATCCAGGAGGCCAGTGGCTGTGCTACAGGGAGCAGCCTTGCAGCAATGCTGGAGCCTTGCTCTTCCAGCCACCATGGAGCTGGAGGGATGGCTCTTACTGCAGCAGTGCCTGCCCATAAAAAACGTGAGGGGGAGGTCTGGAGTGCGGGTCCCACTAACCTGCTGCTCTCCCACCCATGCAGATGTACAGTTACTTGTGGTTCTGGGAATGTTTGTTAACAGGGAAAAAAGGTCAAAATTCAGTGGGTATAGTTGTTTGGAAAAGTGTCATAAAATGCATGTGCACCATGTGCACACTTCATCTCAAAGACAATCACATCCATATCTGCTTCAGCCTAACCACATCACGGAAGTGTTTATTGCCACCAGGCAGCTCACTGTTCCGGTTTTGCTGGCATCCAAAGGATTTGCTGAAGTGCTGTAATCCTGCTGCCACTGGTTACAAAATGCACCAATGCCTGCAAACAGTGTAACTGACTCTAGCATGAGCATCCACTGCCTTGAACATTCCTGGGGGATTCTTGTATTTCTTCATAGCTGGTAGGGAAGGCAAACTCTACAGGTCTGACCGTCTTCTCTCTGTGGTCTGTGCAGCTCCCTCCAGTACTGTAAGTGACATATGCATATGAAGGGGAGACCAGACACTTTTGTGTATAGACTGAGAATGAATCAATATCTTACGAGCACTGTGAATACGTATTATGCAACTTTTGTATTCATATTAAAAAAAAAAACAAAAACACCTGTTTCTGCTAGTAATACGTTTATTTTTTGTTTGAATTTAGAAGGTCTCTTATTTTTGGGTTTGATAGTTTGGTAGGCATTAGTGTGTAAGCATTTATCAGCTGATGTTAGAAACTAGCTGCCAATATTTGTACATATTTGTAAAATACTCATGTTATAATCACTCTATTTTAATGGAAAAAGTTTCTCCTTTCCATGAAAGGATTTTCTTGTTTAAAATAAAATATAAATAATTATATGTACACCTGCAATAAAGTATGGATAGAAAAAAAAAAAAGGTAATTGTGTAGCTTTTTTTGTGTCCAAGGAGGACTGTGTCTTCCATTTGAGATGGGTTGTAGAAATTACTTTGCTGCCAGACTAATCCATATGAACTCAGCTCATGATGACAAACCCAGAGGCACTGTAGCCACTGGAACAACTCCTGTTCCTCCTTGCTGTTCTCAGTAGCACAATGCCAAAGGGCCTTTGTCAGGTGTTAAGAACACGGCTGAGCAGGTTGGAGTCAGCAGGACACTAAAGGGGGCTGAATCTGAAGAGACAAGTTAAGCTGCTCGTGGTGGTTAGTCAAGAAAACCAAGCATGTAAACTCCCAAGGAGGTGGAGAAATCCTGTCAGCATCATCCCAGAGGCTGCATCCAAGGACAGCTGCCAGCCCATGGGATGCAAAGTGCTCTGAAGAGCACTCCACCAAAGTCACCTCACCTGCTGGCCTGGCGTCTGGCATGGATTAAGGAAAGTCTTCTTTTCTTGGGTCATAAATCTATGAAGGAGTGCCACAGGATGGCTAACTGGATCTCTTCTTCAAGAGAGCCTCTTGTAAATGTTTTTTTTTCCCCTTTTCTCTGGAAGAAATTAATTTTTTATGTACTTTGATATTGTAGTGTTGCCCCTATTAAGATTTCCTTTTTTGTACTTCACGCTTTCGTCCAGTCCTGCTATGTTTCCAGCATACAAATTTTCAAGGACTTTAGAAGCCTATCCAACTTTGGCTTGGAGATGCTGGAAGAGGGTTATTTGGTTACACATGAAGCTTTGTATGGAGACAAGACAAAATAAGAGACCAATATTAAGTCACCCAAATTTGAAGGACTTGGTCACTTCTCTTTGTTTGCTTGGTAAGTAATAGCACTTTCTTGCCCTCTAGGGTGGACTGACCAAAATGTACAGAGTGAGTCTGTCTCAGAAGATGGGGCTTCTCATGGTACCAGCAAATCCTGTGTGGGTTCAGGCAAGTGCTGCAGTGTGGGATGGGGACAATGGGGTCACTACACTGGATCTGTTTTGAGGCATGCCAGCAGTGGCAGCTGCATGGAGGTAAGGCCTGAAGGTGTGTGCTAAAACTGCCCGGGTGTTTTGGGTGAGGTGAGAGCAATTCTCCGATGGATTTCTTGGCGGCAAAGTCTGACACTGAAGGCTGATACAGTGTTTTAAGAGTCTGAACCTTTTTGAGCCAGAACTGGTCCTAAAGCCTCTCGCTGGAAAGCTGTAGCTCCTTGTCCCCCAGCAAGGTGGTTCCTCTGGGTCGAGTGGCTCCTGTTCACTTTACTCAGGCTTCTCGTGGCAGCTCTCTTCTTCCCTCATCCCTACCCTCCTCTGCTCTGCCTGTGCCTCGGAGCCTCCGCCGCCTTGGAGTGTCTTCCCGGGCTCGGGGTGCCCAAGGTCCGGCTCCTGCCTTCATGTCTCTCCTGGACCCAACAGCTGGGGCGCGGGGAGGAGGAAAGCACCCATGGTGTCGCCTGGCGGCTCTGCCCGGCGGTTCCGTGGCTGCAGCGGGACGCGCTGGGGCACAGCGCGGGCGCCGCCGGGCCGGGCGGTGGGGC
>VYXF01007465.1:201636-254384 GCA_013397295.1 Polioptila caerulea | reverse complement strand
ACCGGGCCGCGCGGGGGCGCCCGAGGTGCGCGGCGGCCGCACGGCCGGGCTGTGCGCTGTGGGCCGGGCTGCGGACCGGGGCCGGGCTATGGGCCGGGGCCGGCAGCGGGCGGGCCAAGTGGTGCCGATTCACCTCGGGCAGCTTCTGTCAGCACCCTGCGGGGGCCAGGCTGACCGTGTCCCCTGGGACGAGGCAGCCCGGGGTAATCGGTCCTTGAGTGAGCAGAACGCAAGGCCAGCGGCGGCCGTCGGGCCCTCACTGAATGCCGCACAAAAAGCGCATGGAGTGGTTCCAGGTCTCGGGAGTCCAGCTCCTGCAAGGAGGGGTGTGCACCCAAACTACACTGGGGACAAAGCTGATGCCCTTTAGCCTCTGGTCGCCCTCGGCACGGGATAACTTAGCCGTGAGGCGCTGATAGAAGTTCAGAACCTTCTCTCCCTCTGACAAGTTGGTTTAAGAGAGGCAGACCAATTCAATGTGATGAGAAGTCCCAGGGGCCCGGGCAGCTGCACCCTGCGATGCTGTATCTGGGACGGCATGGAGGTGTGTGTGCTGAGCCAGCTCTGTGCCTTCTGTGTCACCACGGGCCATGGAGACAGGACAGGCGTGAGGGAGCCCCAAATACCACTCAGTGGAGTGGCTTTTCTCTCCGACTTGGAGCGAGGTTCCTTTCTGCAGAACCTCTGTGAGAGCAGCACCATGGGGTATTTCCCTCAGGTGCACCCGGGAAATCAGATGTACTGAATTTTTAATTTCATACTGAATGTTTAATGACAGCTGAGTGCCATTGCAATCACTTGCCCGCCATCTAACTCCAGCTCCATGGCCCCCTTGGGTAGCTGAATATTAGGGTTGGGCTGCTGTCTGCGTACAGCTGGGTCCTTCTGCCCCTGCCTTCAGCCCGTTTGGAGCAGGAGCAGCTGGCACAGTGCCTGGGCCCGCAGCCTGGCGAGGCAGCGCACAGGGGGCTCTTGCACAACCCCCTCTGGCATGGCACTCCCTGTGGTGGCCCTGACTGCTGCAGGGCTTCAGCAGGAGGGGAGCACAGGCAGGGTGAGTCTGGTGTCAGCAAGAACGCCTTGGGTCAGCGCGGATGGGCTGGAGGGAGCAAGGAGATGATGGAGAACTGTACAAAAAGGATCTTGTTTCACTTCTCTCATGCAAACAGCATTTTATAAAGTAAACCCAGCTCAAAGAAGTTCCCATCCTTCCTTTGCTGGCAGTGATACTCATTTTTTGGGGGCACACTCCAGCCCATGGCCGTGCTGTATTTTCATGCTGCCAGTCAGCCACATACTGGTTGTCTCTGTCCTTCTGAACCCTGAGTTTGTCTCTGCAAGCAGGAGATTGTAGTTGCTAGAATAAGATCCGGATAGCAAGCCTTGCATGGGAAGTCTGTTATTCTACTGCAAAGATGTAATGACAAAAAATCGTATTTATCCTTTCTGGCAGACTGCAGGGGCAGCTGAGTGTGGGTTATTGAAGAGCATAGCTGTGGTATCTTAAAATTCTGCTTTGTTTTTGCTCCTGGAAATATAAATATCACATTTTTATTTTAAATCTCATCAATACATTTATACCAACCTTTGTTTTTCTTTCTCCAATCAATGCCATTCTCATATGCAAGGAGATAATTGGATATGGCATATGCTTCTTTCCAATCTGCAGCCTTACATCTCAAGCCACCATGTGGAAAATACCACTTAGTAACAGCAGAGCATTCAGTGTAGGAAAAATTATTTGCATTAGCCACAGAAAGCATTCAGCCCCTTTGCTACGACCAGATGACAACCAGCCTGAGCTGTCTGACAGTCGTGGCAATGGAGACCAATTCCCACACCCATGTTCTCCACCCTTGTAAAAAAGAAAGCCTTGACTATGGGTCTCTGCCAAATCAAGGGCTTTCAGACTGGAAGAGTTGCATCAAGGCAGCTTCTCTCTGCTTTTATGCTCAGTGCAGTGCCCTTCCCTCTGCACCCTCTCAAACTCAAGTGCATTCAAAAAAGCTCTGGCTATTGGAAGGGAGACTCCTGAGCAAAACCTTGCACTGTAGGAGCCAGGTACTTCTCTCTCCTCCATGTGTACCTTCCAGGGATGAGAGGGAGGAGGTTTTTGCCCTGTTCTGAGATACCCACTGATGGAAATAAGGTCTGTGATGCAGTTTATTGTTGTTCCTAATTTCCCTGTCTGGCTTACGAGCTGCACTTCTATCTCTAGGCTTAAATGGCTCTCTGGGTATATGAAAGAGGCATGGGAAGCCAGCCTGGATTTTACCTGTATTGTCCCCCGAAGTGCATCCTTAAACCTTCTGTATTTTCAGGACCAATGACACCAGCAGTGTCCCACTCCTCTCCTCTGGCACACATAGTGCACCATCACTGCTATCAGGGAGGGTTTTCTGCCCGTGTGGTCTTTTGTGGCTCGTGCAAACTTTCTGCCTATGGTCTTTATAGTCACACGTGAAGAGAGAGCTCTCATAATTCCTTTGTTAAAGTGCTAATGAGGTAAGTGATGCATTTTTGGGAGCTCCTGTCCTTGGGATGGTCAGGAAGGACATGCCGGTCACCAGAGCGGGTGCATTAAGTCTGGTGAGGCACCTGGGGACAGGGGACAATGTTAGTATTGCCAACTTTGTCCGTGCATGTGTGCAGGCGTGGCAGTGCTCTAGGTTTTCTTTGGAAACTCAGCTCCCTGAATCATGCTTTTGCATAAGGCTTACAGCTTCTAAGAAGGAAAACAAGGAATGCTTCCCAGCATATCTGGCTGAGGGGAAAATTTGGCAATAGGAGTGCTTAAGGGGCCCATGCCAGAAGGGCAATGGAGAGCCTCAAGTAGAGGTGTGTTTTGGAACATCTACATCCAAGCCCACCCTGACACAATGCCTTGAGGCTGGGAGTGTGGACAGCTCCCCTGGAGGAGCTGTGCCCCTGGCCTGTCCTGGCCCAGCCTGGCTGGTGGCACTGGCATTCAGCTATAGCCACATCCTGCAGCAGGATGAGCAGCAGGGTTTGCTGTGGGAGCAGCTGGGTATGACTTTGCTTAACATATGCTCTGCAAATAACAGAGAGCATACAAACCATTGCTTGCCAGTCTGCTTCAGCACAAACTCATTTGAGCTCCAAAATGCTCAGCATTACTACTGAAAAACATAGGGCATCTTAGGCAAACTTAGAGACAGCTCCACCGCCATAATGTCAATTTTACCCATAATGTCAAAGAAACAGAGGCAGATAGGAGCTCTCACAGACTTGTTTTCCCCAAGGACACTGCCAGAGCATCAGCTGAGCTTTTGGACAACCCAGTATCTTTAGTTAACAAACTTTAAAGACTCCTCAAAGCTGCTGCCTCAGACTGCTACTGCCACCACTCTGGCCCTGCTTCACTGTGGCTGACCTTAGCTCAGAGCTGTCTCTCTAACTCCGAGCAGGTGCCCACAAAGCTCCAAGTACAATTTCTTCCCATTTCAGGATGAATAGTTAAAACAGATCCCCACAAGGCACGGAGACAGCAGGGACGGTGACATCCCAGGTGAGAAGGAGTATGAAGTGGCTTCTGGTGTCTCTAAGCCACTCTAGTCTGCCTGACAGCAGGAACCACAAAGTGTTCCTAGTGGCTCAGGTGTTTAACTTGCTGCAGCTGGTAGCAGGTCCAGGAGGAGGGTGCTCCAGAGGAAGGCAATCAAGGCACAGGAAATCAGCTGTCTTTCTGAGGTGAAGAGACAAGTAAGAGAGAAAGGGCTCAGCAGAAGCTCTGGGAGAAGTGACCAGAAGGCTCTGGTATCATGGGCCTGTGGATGAGCTGCCCAGGAGAGAAGTAAGGAGAGCCTTGCTGGGGTAATGAGGTAGGGCTTGTTTGCTTCTTAGTCTTTTCCAAATGTCATTCACTCTAAGAGCCATATCAGTTGCTGGGATGTGTCCTGTGAACTGTTTCTACCTTCCTCTGATCTGGTGTGTCCTAATGGAGAAACTGCTGACTCTTCTCTAGGATGTGCTGGTGTAAGGAGCAACTTGCAAAGACTACAGGCAGCAATGGCATGGCTGAGGGCCCCAGTAACTTGGCAGGACCTTGATAAATCTTCTGTGTTCACTGCATCATTAGGCCAGGGCTTATTTTACTCCTGATTGCCCTTATTTTATCATGTCTGTGGCTCTCATGTTGCCTGGAGCTTGGGATTCTCGTGGGAGAACAGCTCTGCAGTCCTGGTCTTTTGAGCTGCAGAGGACCTTAGCCTCAAACATGTCAGTTGTCCAACAGTGTCCTCTCCCAGGGCACGTGTGCTGTGATGGCTGAGTCCCAGCTGGGGGCAGCCTTGTCTGGATGTGGGCCACAAATTCCTGGCAGCGTGAGCAGCTGGGTGAAGAGGACAGCATGTAGGAGTGGGACACATGCAGGGACTGACCTGGTGGCAGTGCCACTTGGTGGGAGTGGGTGGGAGACACTGGGACCCTTCTTCAGGGGACTCTCAAACCTGCTCTGTCAGGCCTAAGCTGAGACTGGCCAGGATCTGGCAAAATCTCAGCAATGAGGATGGGACCTCAGCTGCCTGGTGCTAAGTGCCAATGAAATGTGATCTGCCAGGGTTGTTTTCAGGACTTCAGTGAGGCAACACTTGTATGAGTCAGTGTCATGGCATCTCCAGTATCTCGTGCCTGCCATTACTTTATCAGAGCTCCCTCAGGACTCTGCACGCTTTTCCATTTCCCCTTTACTGCTCCTTTTGGGAAGGAAATGGTGTCCAAAAGTCCCTGACCTTTTTTGAGGATAATTTTCCTCTGTTGTGTCTGTGGTGAGGTTGCCTTGTCTTCAAGCTTCCCATCACCACACCACCCTGTAACTGTGACATTAGTGTGGGCCAGAGCACACCTGGCTGCAGGACACCTGTGTGCTGTCAATGCCTGGCCTTGGGGTGTGTAACCTTCTCTGGCTCTTCCAGAGCATTTGGGGATGTTGGGATCCTCTGTGCTTGGCTGGTCTCTCAAAAAAAATGTCCTGGGCAAAGGCAGTTGTTCCTGCCTTGTGCAGCACCAGACTTGCCTGCAAACAGGCAGAGGTGTCCTTGGTGGCACCGCCCTTCCCTGGCTTGGCAGGGATGTTCTGCAGAGGGACCACCTCACCATGCCATGGAATTGCAGGGCTCCCTGCAGGAGCAAGCATCCTCCAGTAAGAGGAGGTGAACAGAGAGAGCAGCTGCTCTGTTGGCCTGAATATGGCCTGAGGTAATACCTGTAGCTACTTCTAAGCTCATACAAGGTCCACATGCAGACTGCAGTCCTGGTGATGGGAGGATTAGGAGCACTAGTTGTGTGCTCAGCTTCCCCAGGTGTTGCATTTCCCTGTTATGTAACTTGACCAGAGAAGGTTTCTTTACCAGTACTTCAGGACCCTACCTAGGACTGTGCAGGTAACTTGCTTATGGTCCTCTGCTCCATGTCCCCATGCAACTGCACATTTTAAAATTTTTTGCTGTTTATCAATTTTTCTGCCTTTTGTCTGTATGCCACGGGAGCTGAGCTCACGACATGCAGCTGGGACTGCAAAGGTTGTGACATTTTGATGTGTCTCGGTTTATAGGACTAAGGTCCTAAGAAGGGTTTAACTTTTACTTGTGCTGGAAAACTGTAGGCCTATTGCTGGCATCCCATGTCCTGAAAGTGGCTGTTGTGAGTTTCTCACAGCCAGATGGTGCCCACATCAATGTGTCCATCAGAAGTCCTCTCTCCTTGTTCCTGAGGGCAAACAAAAGAGCTGATGCTGCTGAATGTGTAGGTACAGCTTCTTGTGCTCAGGCATCACAGTCACATCCTGCCCCTCGCTGTTGCAAGTGTTATGCCAAATCTAGCAGGTAAACCAGAATCTGGTAAGGAAGCAGAAGTCAGCCTTTCTTCTGGATGGAGACTGGAAGGGCAGTGGACCAGGCACATCTCTCCATAAGGCAGCATCAGTGGGGGATGTCCAGAGGTACAATGCCCTTTATAGCCCCTTGTCTTTACTCAGCCCAGGCAGAGGCTGTTGCATTGCCTGGCACCTTCCCAACACCTGGGTTGTTGTCCCTCTGGGCTGAGCCCTGTGCCATCTCTGTGAGGTGTCCCTGTTTAGATACTGCAGTATTGAAGTGCCTCTTGAGAACTTTGTCCTGTCTCTGTTGGGAAATGCTTCCTGCAAGTCAGACACTAGGAAATAACTTGTCAGATCTGACTGCCTAAGCTTGGTTGCATTAGGAGACACTGAACATTGGCATGGTAAATACCTGCTAACCATTCTGCACGGTTCCAGCCTTGGCAGCAGAGCCCATCAGGGCAGCATGGGTTCCTCATCTACCTCCTTTCTAGGTAGCACATGGATGACTGCGTGCATCCACCCACACAGAGCTACCTGCCTTGGGGAGGGTGCAGACATGGGCCAGGAGAAAAGGACAGCAGACACTTGGATCTCAAATGCAAACAAAACTTATCAGAGCATGTGTAATGCACATTGTGACAGGAACATTGGTGCTGCTTGGCCAAAAGGCTGGAATTATTGGAGGCCCAGGACTAAAGCCTAAAGAAGCAGTGCTCACTAGTGTATTGGCTGGGCTGCAAAATGCTCCCATTTCTGAATTGAGTTGTGTGTTTTTCCTGGAGCTTGTATAATTTAAAGGGACAGCTCAGAGAATCTAGTGGGCAAAGTCTCTGTGCATGCTCAGAAAGAGGTGGAGGAGGCTCATGCTACAAAAACCACAGACATCTGAAGTGAGGGAGGAGCTATTATCTTCTGTCTCTTGGAACTTCAAAGCTTCTGGTGTGGCTTCCAAAACTTTTTATAGTAGTGGGGTGGGGCTTTTTTGTTGGTGGTGCCTTTGGTTTATTTGTTTTGTCTTGTTTTATGTAGAAGAGGGACATAAGTAATTAGTAAAGTCCAGAGGAAAATGAGAGGGGAAAACCACTCCTGGTGCTTTCTTTAAGTGAACTGCTGGGCACTGACCCATCCCAGCCAGGGCAGCAATTTCATGTAACAGAAAGAGAGTAAGAGGGGATACGTGTTAGAGGAGATACTTGCAAACATGAAGCCAGGGGAGCTGGGAGAAGAAGGGGGTCATAATTTTACTTTAGTGAGGTTCCCCAGGGAAATGAGAAGTGGTGCAATTTTAGGCCTGCAAATCTGTGGATAAGATGTGCTAATCTCATGAGATACTTGCATGAATTCAAGAAGGCTCAAATTTAATCTTAGAATTTTTTAAAAAATAAACAAAATAAAAAAGGGAAGATGCATTGCAAGATAAAACCTGATTTGATAAAAGAAGATGCAAAAGAAGGCAAAAATAGTTGTAGGCAGTGTTTCCTCTCTCTTGTGCCCTTCAATTAGATCCCCCTGTGCTCTCCATTACATGATATATGTGGCATTTTGATCTGGCTGGGGCTGTGGTTAATGTCCTTGTTCAAATGCCAAGTTGATTTTGTGAAAGGCTGCAGAACCTTTGGCATCCCTGCACTCTGGGCCTGTTTGCTCCTCCATGAGCAGAGGCTGCTGCTTCTTCTGGCTGGAAGGGACTTGCAAGCCCATCAGCTTGTGACTGCTTCTTCATAGCAAGAGCCAAAAGCCTTTTCCAGTAACCACTTCATTCTGCCTGTTCCTCGCATTTTGCAAGGGTTTGGAAAAGTGCTTCGTGAAATGGAATCAGTACTTTAATAACAAATTAAACATTTTTGTGAACCTTCCAATGCTGATTATGGTTTTTCTAGCCTGGCTAAAAGTAGGCTCTCTTTGTGGTGTGGCTGCTGCCAAATCATGAAGCCACACATGGAAATTAAATATATAATTTTTAGACGTCAGCATAGGTCAAGGCTTTGTTTAAGAGTGGGCAAAAGGCACTGGTTTGTTTTAACCCCGTGATGAAATGCAGCTCTCTTAAGCAGTGGTGGATTGCAGTACTTTCTTGGACTCTGCTGATAAGAGTGTTCCTAGGTGATGAGGAAGATTAAGGGCTTGTCTGGAGGGACTGCAGAGTGCTGTGAACTGCAATGTGGGTTTAGCACTCAAAGCTAAAAAATGGAAAACTGCCCTGCACAGAGATGTATCCTGCAGGTGCCAAGTAAAACATCTTCAGAGCAAACTCATAGAGACCTGCTCCTGCGCCACCTGATCTGCTCTGCCCCATTTCCTGCTGCCTTGCCCTGTTCAGAAAGCAGACTGCTGCAAGGGAACTGGGGACGGATATATAAAGGCTGAAAGACACATGTTGGACCAGCAGTGCAGAGCTGGGCAGGCACAGTAGGGTCCAAGGCTGGAAAACATAAGTGAAAACCCTCCACAGCAGTTGTGTGTTCTTTAAGATAAAGCCCTTGAGCAATCAGTTTCCCTGGCTGTGGCAAACTGAGAGTTGTGCTCTAAACCCTTTGCATGGACCGCCTTGCTAGACTAGGGAGGCAGAGTTATTGCTGAAAGTGGATCTGTCCTGTTAATCCCTTTCCTTTGGCTGCAAGGCAAACCACCAACCACAGCTGATAAATTCTGTCTGTAATGATAAATCCACAGAGAAATGTGGGCACCAAACTACTTTTGGGCCAAATGTTTGACTTCTACTTTAAAGGTCATTGTGTGATTCTAGATAAGTCTAGATTTCTGCTAACTTTCTGTAGCTTTACATGTACACATATATGTGTATATTACCTTAGACAAGCACTTGCTGCTATTAGGCCTTGGGGATTGGTCTGGCAGAGTCCCATTTTCCTTGCCCCATCTGCAAAATGACCTTCAAGCCAAAGCATTCACATGTACTGGGAGAGACAGGAGCTCAAACATTTGTCTTTGAACTGGTTCCAAAGTTTCTGCTTTCTGGGAAGATGCTTGGCCTATGGCTTAGGAGTGTGGAAGCTGCTTCCACCTTTAAATAAGGTGCTCTGGGGTACATCTGCATGACTGTGAGACCTGGGCCTCCCAGGCAGGTGCTGTGCTGGTTGAGCTTTGCAGTGTTGGCTCCTTGGCCACCTGGACACTAAACCAGGATGCTGAGTACCAAAAGTATTCACAAGAGCAAATCCTCTTGTGTTTGCTGTGGTTTCTGCAGTGTGCAGACTCTTTGAGGAAGAGTTGGAAGTTTCTGGATACTGCTGCTGAAGTTATTTGCTCAGCTCCTCTACATGGTGATGAAGGCAGCAGCATAAATTCAAGAGGAGTTCCTGAAGGCCAGTGCCATGGGTAGCTGGGTTTGTGGTGCCTTGCAGCACCATGTGGACGTGTGCCTATTTCCTAGGGCCAGCCAGGGGACAGTGTGAGGTGTGGCACAGGTGAGCACGGACTGAAATGTCACAGGACAAAGTCGGGGCCCAGAGGAGGAGAATGAGAGCCCAGCAGTGGAAGGTTAATGTGTTGACAGCCACCAAGGCACGTGGATAGGAATCAGCACTCTGAGACAATGACCCAGTGACTTGTCTGAAGCAGGGTTGAGAGTGCTCCAGCTTCAGTGCCCCAAGACAGCAGCTGAATGCTGCATTATGCACTCATGGACTTCACTGAAAAGGTCCTCTCTTGATTTATGTTGTTTTTCTCTCATTTGGTTGTGCCCCTGCTCTCACAGAGAGCAAAGCTGCTTTAGCATATAGACTACATAGGTGCTCTTAAGAACAACCACCTTTTCCCTGGTGTTTATGCCCTTCTATCTCTGTATTTCAGAATGCTTTCAAACATCACTTTTCTTTCTTTCTCCCCGTGTTGGTACATGTGTTTCAGCTTTACAGTGCCAAGACAGTGAGGACTGGTTTATCAGGATAGGCTTTAGTCAACAAGGGAAACCTTGAAGTCAGCTCTGTGAATATCTGTCACATCTGCTTTTCTAAAATAGATGTAATTTCAGAGCATGAAAGATCTAAACACTGATAAATGACAGCAAAGAAGTATAGGGCCTTGCACATGCTGTTTTGCTTGCCTGAGTGACTCTTGGGACAGAAGACACTTCAGCTTAGATGCAGGAGTAAAGCCATTTCACCCTTACAACTTTTACCCTCCTTCCCTTCTGACACTGGGATTGAGCAATCACATCTCTATAACCCAGGAAATTCCAAACCTGAAAGCTGTTAGAACAAATGCTAACCCTGCTGCCCTGTATATCCTGTACACTCCATTGTGCAGGTCAAATAGTGAGCGATATGCTATGCTGAGAAGGAAAACAGGAATAGGGAATGCTGCATACACTGTTTGGCAGAGTTAATGTTAATGTAGAAACTTAACCTTTTTGCTTGTATTTGAGGGGTTTATTTCTCTGCTTCAATAATAAGTATTGCTGCTTTTCTCCTATAACAAAGATTATAAATAAATCCAAAGTTTTGAAGAGCAGTTTTTCAGAAAAGGAAAAGAACAGCTCATGGCAAATTGCAGTTCTGTGTAACACTTAAAAACGTCAAATCCTTAAAATACTTGAACTTACTTATAACTGCTGGTGGAAATCAGCCCTTGTTATGTAACCTCTCTTTGAGCTGCTTTAGTAGCCCAGCTGTCCGGGGACTAAGGTGAGCTTGAAGCTGCTCCTGCATTTTGCTTACCAGGCTGACATTCCTCCCTCTTGACACTTTCTCACCTGAGATTGCTTCACTGACCACTCAGCTTCCTAAATTCCGGTGGCCAGATTTTTCTACCCCTGTTACTGTGAGAATCAGGTAAAGTTAAGGCATTTCTTACCCTCATGACATTATTTAGGAAAGCAAGTGTTATTCCAGCTCTCTGGTTGGATACTTATGTTCTGAGCACCAGAGCACTGCAAGCAACACAGCAGCTGTTATATATTCAAGGGTGAAATTCCAATAATAGTATGCTACATAATCTCTGAATAAATATTTGTGCTTCTGAAGGTTAAGTGACATGGAGTACTATAAACTCCAGCTTTTGGGGCAGGCCACTGCAATTTAAGCCTTCTTGCAGTGACCTAACAATAACCTCTCTCCCAGTCTAGGGGCAGAGTAGTTGCTAGTAGAAAAAAAATTGAGTGGCTCTTGAGGCTTCTGCCAAGCAATAATTTAGTGCACAGAACACATCAGATGTTGCTTGAACCCAATTGCTCATCTTGGACCTACTTCTCACCTCTAACATTCCTTAAACTTCTTTGAAACTTCTCCCAGTGTTACTTCATTCACAAACCCTGCATGATGTTGTCTCATTATTGGTGTGAAAGGGTGAAAAAGCCTTTTGCAGGTGACAAACAGCATCCCTGGAGCTGCTGTTTGGTGTTTTATTTGTGTGGTTATCCTTTTTTAATCTGCAGGCACAGCTTCAGGGTTGTGATGTGTTTAACTTGCTTCAGAAAGGCAAGTGAAACAATAGGCCAGATTTCTACGACAGCTGTACAAGTTGGGTCCCATTAGATCTGTAGCTCAGGGCCTCTCAGCTTTCATGGAACAAAAACACCCCCAAACAGGGAAAGCTGGGGGTTTAATGAACTCAGCAGAGCTGGGACTCATTCCAACCATTTAACTTGGGTGTGTTTTCAACTCTTCAAAGAGTTGTGGAATCCCTCATTTGCTTTCTAAGCTACATTTCAGAGGGATAACAGATAGAGCCTTATTTATTCTTCTCCATCTCACTAATTCCATTATTTCCTGCCTAAAACCAGAGAACAAAACTCCATTTAGTACAGCTGATAGGTTCCTTTACACTCCTACCTGTTGCTAGCGCATTAGGAATGACCCCATCCATGCTAGACAGAAGAGCAATCAGAAAATGATGTGTCTCATTTTAACCCAAGCGGGGAGGGAGTATTTCACTTGCTACTTTGAAGCACTGGAATGATATTTAGACTCCTGACTTCTACTGAGAAGACAGAATGTACCCTTGGCCTTTCAGAAGAGAAAAATGCTAAATCAGGGCCCTGTTGTCTTAGGGCAAGTAGAACTAAGGAAACACATCACCAAAGCCACATGTTAAAGCCCAGTTTATTTCTCTACCATTCCACCATGGTGGGTAGCTGTTGTCAATACTTGCTATTATCTTTGGAGCAAGAACATCATTAACAGGTTTATTGCTTACTAATGCCATGTTGAGAATTATTTATTTTATCTGGCAGTTGATGTCCCTAAGCCATTCTTTTAGATAACAATACACATTTTGGTCTGAGGAACTCATTAATGATACTTTAATCCACAGGAGTCTTAGGTTTTATTTTCCTTTACTAAGCACTGGGAAATTTTTTTTCTTGACTTGTCCTCTCTGAACTTGTCGAGCACGAGTTCCAAATCCCAGAGACTGCATTGATTCTGTTAAGTACTTCTGGCCAGGAGAGATGCACAGCATCACCAACAGTTTAGCATCACCTCCTAAAAGCAGGGAAAAGACAAAACATACTTATTTACCTCATTATTTTCAGGAAGTTATACACTTACCATACTGATCTACACAACAGTTAGCACAGGTTATCATTGCTTTCATGAAGCAGAAGACTGGGCTGTTGAAACAGACAGTTCCTTCATGGGGACTCTATATGTAATAATATAATATTTGCCCCCAAGTGTTTCACAATTTGTAATGTAGATTTTTTTTTTCCCTATTAGCTTCATCATTTAATCAGCATGTATGTTATGGATCTGGAAACTTATTTAAGTTTTGTCAAATATTTGTAAATTTGGGGTAATGGCAACATTTTGCTTGTGTGACAATAAAACAAAACAGACTTGAAGTTTACAATGATTAAACAAAGGAGTAAATGGCCACTTTCAGCACTTCACCAAAGTCATGCAGACAGACTTGGTTAAAATCAGGCTCAGCGCCCACACAACACAGCTCACACTTCTCTTTTTGGCTTTCCCTTTTTACAGTAGGGACTCCAGTACTAAGTGAAAAATCAAAGCTTAAGCAAAATGTTCATAGTATTTCAGAAACTCTGAACAACTGTTACATCATTCACTGTCGATGCCTTGAACTGAAGATTAAAATCATAAGGGCTAATATTTTCTGACTGAAGAAAAATGGACTAATGTACTACAAACATGGACACAAATCTGACATTGCTGCAGGAATAAAACTTGCTTTCAAACTGCTTCTGTGTAGATGAGGAGCTAAAGAAGAGGAAGTGACCCCAACACAAAAGGGAGTTGTAGCATACTGCCATGTCCTGTCTTCCTCCTTGTTTTTGCTGCTACAGGGCACAATATTAGGAATGTGCAAGTAGGTGATTATACCTAGGTGTAGTAATAAAGATTGAAGTTTAACTTTTAAACTGTACCTGACATGAAATACCAGTGAAATGCAATTTTTACCCTTTACATGATCCTATTGAGATGCTGTTCTTCAACTGAGCTTTGGAAACAGCAAGGTTTAGCCAAATTCAGGAGTTCAGGACTGTCACTGTGTACTCACACTCCCCTGAGCCAAAGTCTTTGAGACAGAGGCCACATTCAAGCAAGGAGTGTAAGATCATCTTCTAGTTTCACACAGCAAAGGAGAGGAAAAATCAGGAGAGAAGAAATCTATATTGTTGAATGAGAGTCAGAACAGCCCCTCACCTACGGAGTCCTGGAGCAGATGTGTAAGTTTGCTGTTCCGATATGGGACGTGAGCCCGCTGCTCTGCTATCGCTCCCAGAACGTCGGCCAGGGCGGACAGGCTGCGGTTAATAAAGGAGGTCTCTCTCAGTGCTGCCCCTGTCACTCCAGACATACCTGGTGGAGTGTAGAAAAAGGCACTGGTAACACTAAGCAAAGCTACTTCCAACTGTCATGTGCAGGAAAGGTTAAAGAAGATTCAATGTCCACAGATGGTCCAAAGCATCTCATGTTAAAGTTGATCTCTGCAGATGTACAGTGCATTTTTGGTTCCATATGTATTAAGAACAAGGAATCAAGAAAATAGGAACACTGAGAAAACACTGCTTTTGAAAATACAAGTCCACAATGGCCCCAAAGAGAAACCTGTTTTGTTCCACCATTTTTTATAACAGTTAGCTGCCCCATCTATGTCCCTTTGAAAAAGAGGAGAGGCAATGATGGCACAAGCTGGAGAGAGAAAACTGTACAACGGCCACAAGTGTGAAGTATTTGTGTTCCCCAAAGCCTGTGGAGTCATATTTTATGGCATGATTTGCTGTAAGGAAATGGATAAAGGAAAACAATGCCCTTCTACCACCCACCTAGCATTGCTGTCTGTAGCTATGCTGCCCCTGAGCAACACTGTAAAGGTTTGGTCTATGCAACACATTGCACCAATTCAAAGAGGTGCTGCAAGCTCAACTCCTTGAGCAGTCTGGATGAGGATGCAGTTAAGACAAAATAATTCCTGCTGTCCTTACCTTTGCCATTTGGGGAAGAGAAATTTGCTATTAGCATTCTTCCTCATATTCAAATTCAAGCTTTTGTGAGGATAGTGGATGAGGTACAGATGCACCCACAGTCACTTCTCCTTACCCAGAGCACATGATCCATGTCAGGCAGAGCTGATGGTAGTGGGATGATCAGATGGGGCCAACAGCTTCCTCTACTGCCTACTCTCCTATCTCTAGACAGGTACAGGAAGTGGCTAGAGATCTTTTTTTTCCCTTAGGTCAGCATTTTCTAGCAAAGGAGGAGTTCAAGAGTGAAATGTGAAAAGGTACAGTAATAGCAAAAACCCCAGGAGTCTGGACAGGGAGGACTGTAGAACTGTGACTGTGGGAGAGGATGAGGTTGGAGTGGTAGAGTCTCCAGCTGTCAGAGAGAGACAGAGCAAAACAGTTTGGAAGACCCTGCCAAAGCATGGATAACAAACCAAGGCAGGATGAATCTCAGGGTAAGTTTACAGGGGTCATTATATATACAACCATCCCCAGGCTTCTTGGATATCAAGGAAAAGTGGACTCCTGGGATAACAATTATCCCCCTAAAGGAGAAAACTACAAATAGGGGAGGGAGTAAATGTTTAAACTGCTGATTATCTGCATTTGGTTAGATGAACTTTGACGAAGCATTTAGTTGAGTTTTCAAAGGGAAACATAATTTTCTAAAAAGGGACCAATTAGCTTCTAAATGCTGCAAATGACCTGGGCCGGCTCTGGAGTCAACAGGGCCAGGTGCTTGAGGTACTGCTGCTCACTTAGATTTGCCCACATTTTAAAACAATTAGGAGTTAACACTGCCCTCACTTTCAGCAGACTGTGTCCACCAGCACAGCTGATGGCAGAGGTCAGTCTGCTGCATGTGCTGGGCCACAGCTAATACTGATGTGAGCACAGCTCTTCTGGATTCACTGGAAGATCCGGCCTGCCGAGCCCCAAACCAAGGAAATATTTGTCCTGGTTTAACTGAGAGAACAAACACACGCCCTGTTGCTCAATTACATGTTTTCAGCATTTAGAGCAAATGAAAAAATAATGTATTATATTAGGTTTCTCTGTAGAACAAAAGTTTAACAGTGAGCAACAGCAAGAATTCTTGGCAGTAAAGTAAAAGACTCTTTCATAACACTGGTTCACTTTTCAAAACATTTGTTCTGGAATGATACATTTGGCTGCATGATTTTTCTTGGTAAGAAAGCTTGTCCTTTAGGAAATAATCAAGTTTTTGAAATTATTGTGTGCATAGAGGAGGCGGGAGGAAAGTGCTTTGAAGAAACAATGAAAACAATATTATCTTTTCAACACTAATTTCCTCCAAGACTTTTTCCACAATAAAGCAGAAAAATCCACACATGGCGATATCAATTATTGCAGATATTTGTAATACTTAAATAATTTATGCCCTTTAAACATTTCTCTACAAAAGACATGCTAATTTTCAGAGTAGAAAAACAGACCTAATAAGAGCAGTCTGAACAAATACTGCATCTATGATATGGGTAACCATCCCGGGCTTATTTCAAGCTTATACAGCCATACTTTGAGTTAAACTATACCAGTGTAAAACCAGATCAATCAGCCCTCAAAATTTTGTTTATGCCAGGATCTGTGGGCTCAAACCACCCCTGTGTGAGGGCAGGGTAGCGTGTATCCCTCTCTAAAGAATGAAGGAATTTATTGTAACCTCGATCCGTGAGGATCCATGCCCACAAACAGACACGTTCACTTACCGACACACTCGCTCCCAGCCAGGTCCACCAGCTGCAGTCTCGTTTTGACTTGCTTCATTTTCTCAGTTGCTTCAAGTTGCACTGGTGAAGAGGCTCTGGAAGAAGAGGTGGATTTATTGTTTCTCATTTTATGTGGAAAGGTGCAGGAAGCCTCTTTATTTAGTCTCTGACTGGTTTGTTCATCTTCCCATAAAGTACCTGGTAAATGGAAAAAAACAAAAGAGCGTTTCTCACTGAAAATTGAGATGGGGAAAAGATGGGGTATCAATAGGGGATCTGCGGCTTCAGGCTATTATAACAGAAGCAATGTACAAGCCAGAATCCATGGCACAGGCATGTTGAATGACTTTTACTATCTTTATAAAAGTTTTACTCATCAAACTGATCGTACCCGTTGGTAACAAGCTTTGGTGTGGATTGTGTTGTATCCAATATCCCCACTCTTCACACATCTATGTGGAAAACAAGAAATAGGAGCCCAGTAAGGACTGTAAAGAGGCTTTTTTAAAATTTTAGACTGATTGCAATCAAAGTGCAATTTTGGATGCTTGGGAGCAGTAGGCTCTGAAAACTGGTTCTATGTATTTGAAATATCACCTACTGCTGCTCTGGGAAAAAAAAATTCCTTATCCTGCCTCTTCTATTTTGTCCTTTGCTGCTGTTCCCCCTAGACTTCCTCCAGTCCTCATATCCCACTGCATGATCTCCACATGATGAGCTACTAGCCTCAATAGTGTTATTCCCACTTGTTCAGGTTGGTTACCTACTGGTATCATTCCTCAGCAGAAGCATCTGGCTTTCTCTCTTTGCTGGGAAGGAAGACAAAGATTCTAGCTTTCACATTAGCTTAGCAGGAATATATGCAAAATGGATTTCCCAAAGCAGTTTGTTTGGTTTTTTTTTTCTTAGTTTTGGTTTTCATCTATCTCTTTCTTTCTCTCTCTGAAAGAACAAAAGGTACATATTCTGCTACAGGACATAGAGACAACAGACCTCCTTGGGTGTTTACAGAGTTCTAGTTGGAATAGTATAAAGTTTCCAACTGCAAAACTTGACCAAGGAGCAGATTGACTTGCATTACAGAGCTCGGTACTTCTCCAAGCAGGCTACTGCTAAACCCTGAGCCAGTTCTTCACAGTGTAGGCAGAGCAGCTACACAGAGTAAATGGCTTCAGGCCATACAGTGTCAAACTAAGTGTTCTCACTCCTCTTCAGTTCTAGACAATTAAATTGAGAAACAGCTCTCCTCAAACAACAGATAATACTGATCAAAATGCTAAAATACCTTAATCAAACCTGAAAAAGTGCTGGCTTGTCAACCCTGGCTTTGGGCGCAGAACTCATCGCACACTTTACAACCTTTTATTTAGCGACCAAGGTATCTGACATTGCGATATTTGACAATGGCACCTGGCTTTTAAATCAAGATCCTTTCCTTTTAAACAAGACAGGCTGTGCTGTCACACACTGCTGCAGTGAGGTTCCAGCTGCAGCACTGCTCGGTTCCCTTACAGTGCTGCGAGTCAAAAGCCAAAGTCTGCATTCAACAACAATTAGACACTTCTGTGGAGCTTTGCTGCCAGGCAACATGGCAGTGTGGGGTGGCTGCAAAGTGGCAAAGGGAATTCGGGAGTAGGCAAGATGGCTGCTGTGCTAATGGTGCTGAGTTTAGAAAAGTACCATCAGTCTAACTGACAAGAATCTGGAGCTGGCTAGATTTAACATCGGGAATGCTGGAGCTGCAGCTTGTGAAGTAACTGTGTCTTTTGGCAAGGCCCATAGGTAAGAGAGGGCACTGTTTGTTCTGCTTTGCTGATACTGTTGGTTTAATTTCTGATAGCAATCTAAGGGAAAAAAATGTTAAATATTTCCCACTTTCTAAAATCATATTGTTGTTGCAGAGTATGAAGGAGATGGACCACAGTACAGAAAGCAGAGAGCCTAATTATAACATGAGCAAAAGAAAACAAAGTTACCCCAAGGTGCCCCAAAAGAAAGTTGTTCCTCAACCAAGAAAACTGCAAAGTCTTGGTGTGGTAGAGAAAAGCAGAAATATCAGTGTTGCCATAGTAAATAGGACAAGAATTTTGTCTTTTCATACAGTGGCCTATTATTAACAGTTCAAAAGATTCTGAATTCAAAGGATATTTTTGCAAGGCAGAGAGTAAATAAATGTAATTCTTTCCCAACCAAGAGCATATGATGATCCCTAAAATTTATGGTTAGCTTAACCACAAACTTTGTATGACATGTAATAATTCTAAGTGATTTAACTACTTGATTTGAGTATCTACCTCATCAAGATCTATGCTATCTTATACTTTCTGGTAACACTTATCCACTAGTTGCCTCATGCAGTAAAACTTCAACAGCTGTGTAAGTCAAGGCATGTAAAGAAAAGTGCTAAGATTTTATGAAACTAAAAGTTCCAGTAGCATTCAAATATGAAAATGGTCTGTTATTTAAGAAGGAATGTAGAAGTTAGAAAAGCAGAAAAGAACTGAGGGAAAAAAGGAAGAAAAAGCAATATGAAAACCTCCCAGTCCTCAGGCTGTTTTTCTAAAAACAACTGGCTCTGGATGTATTTTAGTAACATCCTACTTACCAAAGTTATCTCCAAAGACAACTGTGGTTATGGTCAATGTCACTACCAGATGAGAACGAGAGGAATGAGCATGCACCAGGGTTGGGTGCGTGACTCTCAGCTGTAGGCCTTTGTTGACTAGATGCAAAAACTCAGATGCATTTTTAACAGTCCTAAGAAGTAAAGAAACAGAAAGGATATTTAACTGACTTGCAAGAAGAATCACACAAGAAAGCTGACAACTTGAATGCAAACCACAGCATTTCTACTTCCCTGCTCTTCTCCTTATACTACTCTCAGTTCTGAACTGCACAAACTGTATTAGACTTTTTCAGGTGGGATGAAGATGAAAATTCAAGCCAAAAGCTGTGATGCAGTCCTGAAAGTGCTGCAGAAGTGGCCTGCCAGTTTTGCAGGTCCAGAGGTACTATAGCTCAGCTCTTGAAGCAACAGACAGCTCTGTATTTCCACACTTTGGAAGAAAAGACACAGATTTAGACATTGCTGGAATCTCTGATCTTACAGAAGTAGATTTTTCCAATTCATGCTGAGGTAGCTCATTTTCTTAGGTACAGAATTAGGCAAAACCTAATTTCTCTGGTGCTCTGGAAGTCATATTTCACATTTGGAATTAAATCCAGAATCCCTGGAAAAAAGTCCAGTTCCACTGTTCAATGAGCACAATGTCAGAATAAATAGACATAAATTTCTATAGACTATTTATCTCATACTATCTGTTTTCTTTTCCTGTTAAAGGAAGTACTGCAAATATGATCAATCCAAGAGCAAAGACCTAGCACACGGAATGAAATAAAGGAAGAAAATGAAATAAACTGGTTAGGTAAAGAAAAACCTCACTATAATTTTCCTTAGGTTTGCAATGTTTAAAACAAATGGGATGAGAGTGCCTACCCTTTTCTTTCACTGTGTTGCCTTCTTCAACAATCATTGAAAGTAGAACACCTAAACAATTGTTTTTAGTTGGGGGTCTAAATTATGACTGTGCATCATAGCCTGGTCACTGAATGCTCTGTAACAGCACAACCATTAATTGCTCTCATGACAGGCCACAGGCTTGGTTCCACAACGCTGCAGTCAGCAAAAGCTAGCATGTGATAGAAGGCAATGTCTTTATGACTTAGATTTGGCTGATTTCAGTAAAAGTCACACCAGGCACAAACTTGTTTTATGCTAAGAGATTTTTTTGTCCTTCTATCTCTAAACTTGAAGAGCTAAGAGACAGAAGAACAATGGAAAACAAAGTATACTCAACTAAAACAATTTCCCTGAGAAACAAAGCAAGGGCATCTGAAGCCCAGAACAGCATTTGGCCACACCATATCTACAGGCACTTAGAAGCAGCCATCTAAGTGCAGTTCCCTGTGTATCCAGGGCTGCATGAAGTAAATCATCACTGTAGACTTCCCCTATCAATCGTGAGCCACACACGGCTCCACAGTGACACCTCTACCTCTGGGCACCCACTGGGGATGTCTCCTGCTTGTTTGACCTGGTGCCAGCAGAGAAGCAGTGGTTCTCTAGTTCCTGCAGTCAGAGCCTGACACTGGGGGGATCTGACAATTGCCTCACATCCAAGGAGGCACACATCCTACCTTCCCAAGCCTTGAACTGCATCTTCCAGTCAGCCAGGACTGGAAGGCCTGACAGGGAAGCAGCCTTGGCTAGGATGCAGCACCAGGCTGTTGGCTTCTGCAAGCTGCTGCTGTGAGCTGGCAAAGGGTCAGTGCTCCAAGCTGCTGCCCTGTCCATCCCTGCATTTGCTAAGGAAGACAGGGCTCAGGGTGTGCTCTCAGTGCTGCTCACCTAGGGCTGGGAAGCTGCAGCTGGCTTTGAAGACAAGCAACATCCCCAGCCCAGTGTGGCGAGCTTGGCACAGTAGCTCCTCCACAGGACTGACAGAAATAATATTTTAGTATAATCTCTACGACTTCATCGTGCTCTTAAGTGCCGCACGTTCCAGGACCAGATTCTACAAAGAGAAGCCCTGTTGTGGTTGCATTGAAAATTTGACACTGAAAGTTCTCCAAAGTCAACCAAGCTATAAAAGAAGAAAGAGACTGAGGTTTTTGTGATTCAGTAAGATGAACATGTTAGCAGGAAAAGAGACTACTGTACTTTAGTGGATATATGGAGAAGCCAATGAGACCCAGCAGGCCAATATATTCTAGATGAAATATTATCATAAATGAGGATGTGTTTTTATTCAAAGCATCAGCTGTTTACTTTGTATTTTGGGCAGCTGGGTGGCCTCATTCAATGGTTCCTTTACTTTGTTTGGGTTTGTTTGTTCTTATTAACCTTTCTATGTAATTATTAATATAACCTGTTTATGAATTGGGCTTTTTTCACTGCTTGCATTGTAATTGAGATACAAGTCTCTATTTTTATTTATGTTTGCATTAGAATTTAGTATTAACTGATTGAGATAAGTGGCTTTTAAGAGTTTTAGTTTAAGGCGCCAGGTTCCTTTGCCATAAATTAAAATTTACAGAAATAAACAGAGCAGCCATTTTATTAACTAGAAGGACAAATGAAACCTTACTGCAGCATCTGTTTTTTGCCTCTGTGGAACAAGTCCCACTGCTTCTCACCTCTCCCTTTCCCAAAACCTATGAAAAAGAGATGGGTCACCCACTCTATGCAAAGGTCTCTTGGGAAGTGGAACAGGCATTTTTCAGGAATAAAATTATGCCAAGCCAGCATCTTAGTTACTGAAATACCATAATTAAAAACTGTTTGGAGGTTTTGATGAAACAAGGAAAGTTCAACTCCCAGCATGCCTACACTACATGGACCCGTCTTCACTTTCTAAGACATATGGCTCCTTTCCTGTCTAGTCAAAGGAAAATGATTAGCTTCTCCAAGAAAGGTTCAACACACATGGGTTAAGTTCTGCTCCCAGCCTCTTCTGGAGTTTTTCATTCCCTTAATCGGAGAGTCTTAACTAGATACTCAAAGTTGGAGTAGAGTCACAGTTGAGGAAATACAATAGAGACAGAGAGAAACCCACTAGTTAGCATAATACAAACAGAAAGGGCAAAAGGATTCATCACTTTAGGCTCCACTCACTTTTCATTCATTCCATGTTCTTATGGAGAATGCACAGTGCAATCAAGCTTGCAGAATTTCTATGGAAATTGTATTTAACCTCAAGACCAAAGAGCAGGCAAATCCCAGATACAAATGTTAATTCTTCTGAGAGTATTGCAGTGCTTATTATTTCATAGAAAGAAAGGAGAGTCCTATAGCTCCCACAGTAAAGAAAACTACTTGACAATTTCTCTGGGGTCCCACTTTTCTATGAGCAATTAAATTGCTAGAAAGTACAAATCAATAAATATGTATCACTAGGTAGAATAAAAGTACATTTGCACAATCCTCCAGTACATTCTTGTATTTTTATCAAGGCTTGCTGGGAATAGCATTAAATCCACATAAACAAACTACTGGTCTGCTTATGTGACTAAGTCCCACAGGACAAAATTATCTCTACTGATGGTGCATTTTATTTAATTGGCATGGGATGCATTTCATATCTGCTGATACTTCCCCTTGGAAAAGTAGAGATTAGACCATGACAAGAATTATTATAAAGAAGCAAAGAAAAATGTCATGTTTCCTCAAAAACATAGAAAACACTAATGCTGTTCTAAGCATTTCACCAGAGCAAGATGTTTCTTGTCACAAACATTATTTACTCAAGGAGCAGGACACTTCTTTATGTGACATTTTGATAATGCACATGCTCCCTTCTGGAGTCTGTTCTCATGCTGGGTGCTCACAGAGAGATGTCCAGTTTAATTCCAATGGGTACCATCACCTCTCTGGTGCCACTAGTACTGCTTAGTTTAATTTTTTTTTTTTTTGTAGCTAATGTTGATACTACTAGTGTGAGGCCCAAAGAAAGGCCACAAAAATGATGAAAGGCCTAGAGGGGAAGCCACATAAGCAGAAGCTGCAGTCATTTGGTCTGTTCAGGCTGGAGGAGACTGAGGGGAGACTTCATTGCAGTTACAACCTCATTGTGAGGGGAAGAAAAGGGGCAGGAAACAACCTCTTGTCTCTGGTGACCTGAGGGAACAGATAGAAGTTGTGTCAAGGGAGGTTTCTATTGGATATTAGGAAAAGGTTCTTCACCCAGAGGGTGGCCAGGTACTAGAATGGGATTCCTGGGGCTGTCCTGTGCAGGGCCAGAAGTTGGACTCAATGATCTTGTGGGCCACTTCCCACTCAGGACACACTATGATAAAAGACATGGCCATTACTAAAATGAAGCATCTAAAATAGATTCCCTCTTGTTAATGGATAAAATTTTATGAACACATGATTTTTAAGATCTAATTACCCAAGGTAAGTTTTTAATATATATAAGAAGAAAGCACTGTACATTTGCTTTGTGTATACTTGAGTAAAGCCAATGATCATTCCCATGAGTACAAGAACAAATCTTCATAATGCTTAGTAAGTAAAAGAAGGCATTAAAGTAAGTATAGCTGTAGCCTTAAATACCCTAGCTCTCCCTACGTTGTCAAGTTGTGTAAATAAGGATCAAACCTGGCATACACCAATGCTGGGAAGGTACATCTTAAAAGTGAGTGGTGAGAAGCTTTGTTCCTTCTTAGCTTTTAGTTTGAAGAACCTCGATTTTCAAGACTTACCAGTTCAAATGCCAACATAACAATTCCAGCTTTAACACCTCCATGTTATGAAAACAGAACATTAAACAATGTTAAGATGGGTATTTGCATTAAAAGATCACTTAAAATCTTTTTCTAAATTTTTGTAACTAAAAGGCATAAAGGGAAAGCTAACACCCTACAGCTGCTTAACTATTTGCAACTGGTATGTAAATTTCTATTATAATCTGTAAATTTTACAGTTCAGTAAGATGGAATGGAAAGTGCTTTGTGACAAGATTATCCCTTCTTTTTCAACAGCTGACAAGAGGCCACAGATCCAGCAACAACAAAATACACAGCAATCTGCAGGCATTCTGAGTGGAAGGCCCTTAACACAGGAGTATAACTCAAAAGTAATTGTACAGTTATTTCTGAAAGTATTTTGATATTTGCAGCCAACTGCAATCTAATAGACAGAGCCAACAGAACTGTCCCTTTGCATATGGTAAGGACTCACTGTTGAGAAGCAATCTGGTGGCTACAATGTAACTTTGTGACAGCTCTAGGCTGTGTGAGCACCAGGTCCTGTTTGGATGGTGGGAGCAAGCCGTGTACTCACTCGTGTGTCAGCAATGGCACATCGCTCTTCCCTTCTCTGGTTGTGACAACGTCTCGTTTGACGCCAAACACTCTTCCATAACTGTCCTTGGCCAGAAGATCAAAAATTTCATTATTATACACTTCTACTACAGAAACCTCAACCCAGTAGCTTCCTGGTGGCTTTTCTGAAATAAGCCTGGCAAATAAAAAAAAAAGAAAAAAAGTTGAAGAAAAAAGCCCCAAAATGTTGAAGTGAAACCCCAAATGAACAATCTGTAAATAGCAATCTATTCTTTATTTGTAATATAATTACAGTCTGATAAAAGCATTTACTAAGTATCTGCAGCCACGGAATTGCCTCATCCATATGCTAACGTTAACTTGAAGAATCAGAATATACAGTTTGTTTATACTTGAAGAAGTAAATAGAATTTAATTTTCCAAACAGCTGTGCCAGCTTGTTTTTCCCACTAGCCTCCCACCTCAGGATTTTTTTTATACCATTTCTCTGCTGGCAGTTATGGCACTCAGAGCTCCGAGTATAACATCTGGCAGAGTGCAAGCAATGAACAGAGATGGGAAACTATATCTGTAAGAATTTATCTGTTCCCATTCTCAGAAAATCCATAAATTAAGGGCTTCTCTATTCATGAGAGTATGTACACTTAGACAGTTATTCTCATACAAAATGGTTCTTTGATTTAGCTTATACCCTTCTCCAAAACAAACAGGCTTTGCTGGAAAAACTTCTAATGGCTCTTCTACTATAACATTGCAGCATATCAGTTCAATCCTGTATTAGGTTCAACTAAAAAAACTCTAAGAACCTTTAAAACAAGAACAGATTGCAGTTAAAAATTCTACTATCCTTATTCCTTGGGACTGGGTTCTAATCTGAATCCTGTTCATGTATTGCAGTTGTCAATTTTCAGAGAACTTTTCAGAACTTAATTATCTTTTGGACTACCACAACTATGGTTGAAACATTTTCAAAGGTTGAATTGGAATCTGAAAGCCAGATGGACAGATAACACATAGTAAAACTGCATAATCTTATTGTCTTAGAAAATCAGATTAAGCAGGAGAGAGACTAGAAATCTATATAAAACCTCAAATATCAAATGGTGGTCAGAGAAGCTATAAATATTAACCATTGTGAAGCTGAAATCTGTAATGATAAATACATTACAAACATTATTTCATCCTTTCTACACAGTTTAAAATGACTGCCACTGACAGCAAGCCTTTACTTAGTTTTTTACCTGAACACTTCTTGGGTAGCTCGAGGAATAATGCCAAGTTCTGATTCCTCTGCTATGGAGAATGCTAAGTTCCCCTCTAACTGTGGTCCCAACATTGTGTATGTCTTCCCACTTCCAGTTTGCCCATAAGCCATGATACACACATTGTACCTGGAAAATAGAAGTGCTGTAATTTATTTTACCATTATCAAATGTGTCTGTTAGGTGACAAGTCAAACTCCAAACAATTTTGGAACACAAACTTAAACAAGAAAATAAAAACACAACCCCTGATTTCTTTCTGCAGATCTCAAAGTCTGACAGTAATTACTGTTCATAACATCACCTAAACAGATTTTATATTTTAAGCAGAGTTGAAGGGATGCTTTTAAGTAGAAGTTTAAAGGATCCTTAGCTTGGAAAAATTGATTCTGTTAGACCTCCTTGCCTGCCCAACTTTCAGCTTTTGCACTACTGAACTGCTTCTTAATCAGCTCCTGAACCTCTGCAGTTTACAGTACAGCATTTTAAAATAAGCAATTTCTGAGCTTGATTTGTGTTGCAGTGCTGTGCTGCAAACCAGTGCACTTGTATCCTAACAGCTGGGAACTCTTCATCTCTCACAGCCTTTTCCAGGCAGGCTCATTAACCACAGCCCTAAGAATAGGAGACACAAATTTTAAACCAAGAGCACCAGTTGAGGATGAGCATGCACACAATGACTGCTCTGGAACAAAGGTGGCAGGAACTGCTCTGATAAGGACAAACAGAAAATGAAAATGTACAATGTCCATGCAGAGGAACAGGCATCTATGAAACATCTTCTTCTGAAATAGACAAGTAAATACGTCTAATGAACAGAACTCTGAAAATGCCTCTTGGCTGCACTGAAAATGATAGAAGAAGAATTGTTCACAGCTGTGAGCGCTGTTGTGGAGTCTGTGCCACAGGGATCTAAGCTGAGATGTATGAATCCTATCTAGAAAGTGTGTTACTAACACAATCAGATCAAAGTCAAAAGCTCAAGCAAAATAAGTGGGCAGACACAGATGCATCCAGCCACAGCACTGCTTTGTATGGAGAACCAACAGGGCGTCATGCAGGTGAAGTTTTGCCCCTCCTTGGCTGCGCCTGCTCTGCTGCCCCTGCCAGCAGCTCGATGTTGACCATGGTACTGTGCCAGCCAAGCCCTTGGAAGACATGCAGTTAGGCTGACAGGACTGCTCTCTCCCTGGACTGTAGAGTTTGTTCAGAGATACGACATTCGTGCACAAGAAGTGCTTCACAGTTTGCAGAACTGCTCTACTAGAGAGCTGCAAGAATGGGCTTGCTCCTGTTCTGCCTGTTCAGGGAATAAAATTTCACTGCCTAAGCTACCTCCTCTGTGGGCTGACCTGAAACAGCTGCTTTTGATTATCTGATGCTTTTCCTCATATCAAAAAATTTAGTTTCAAGCACATGCCAGCATATTTCAATGAACACCCCTCATCTAATTGTTTTACATGTATGGTTTCAAGTGATGAAGTACTTACATGCATATCAAACATGCCTAGGAGCAATTGTTCCAGGAGGATTATTTTGAAAGCTTTCATTGTTAGAAAGAAATGTAGGCTGATAAGCCACATGGAAAATACCTGGGTACCCTTTCTGGGAATGTGAAGTCAAAGTTGCAGTCAATGAATCTATAGTAAGGTCTCTCCAGACTTTAGAATGCACTGCAGAGTATAAAATAGGAGTCTAGTCATAGAGTTGATGAAGGAGATAAGTGTAATTGAAAACAAAGAGCACTACTGTAAAATTAAATGCAATTAGGGATGTAAATCTGAAATGAGGGATTTCTTGAAGTATTCACTGCTGACATAACTCAGTAGAAAAGTTCCCACTAATTTTGGTAGTTTTTAGCTGGACTAACAATGAGTAATTTTTTACAGTTCCACCCCTCATACACACTGCCTGGCCAGCCTGAACCTTTTTGAGACTTCTATCCCTATTTCAAAATTAAACAGATCTTTGGAACCAAAAAGGGAGACAGATGTTTTTCCTTAGGAAAAACAGAATTAGTCTTCTTAGAAGTCTCTCCTAAAGGACCTTCCTATAGTCCAGCTATTTAAATTTTCCTTAATTGCTGCTAGTTATAAGACAGTAAGTGTGATGGACAAAAGAGTTCTGACAAGATACAGATGATATGGTTAGAATTTAAGTGGGCAGAGGATTGTAATATTGAAGACAGAGCTGCAAGTTGGGGAACAATCAGTGGCAACTTCTCTGCCAAAGCCAGAAGAGTGCTTCAGTCAGCTCACATGAGCTAAAACTGGCCAAAGGGGTATCCCATCTAAGTAGGTACAGGAGATAAAGAATTGTTATCAATTCAACAAGAGGACAAGCAGGAGATTATTTTATATTTATCTATATAACAATAGTTATTTATTATAGTTTACTTCATTGGTGTTCTAGCTCCAGCATAAAGCTTTCAAACAGAGAAGTCTGGAGATTTTTGACTATGATTCACCTATGTGTCCTGATATTTTTCCTTCTCCACTTTATTATTATATATATGAGTTATATTCTTGTTTAGAAAAGTTCTTTTTGTCAAGCGAAAATACCAATAGTTTTGTAGCACTTCTCTCCTGAAAAGATTGTGGGTGTTCAATCTAGCAAAGTTACCCCTAGGAGAGAATATTGCTAAAGGAAATGAAAGGAGGAGAAATTAATTTTTAAAAATAAACAAACAAGTTGGATTCTTCAACACTATAAAGAAAAGCAAAGTTATCTTACTCCCTTGTTGGCCCTGTGTAGCTCATGGTAAACTTTGAAGCCTGCTATACTTTGTCTGGTTTACATATGGAACAATCTTTTCTTCCTGTATATTTGTACTGAAAAATGAAACAATCCATTAAGAAAGAAAAACATAGAAAAAAATAAGGAAAAGGAGAGAACACTCCCTTCTACTCAAGCTAGAAGTTGTTATAGACCACTTTGGAACCCAGACTAAAACAATCAGCAAAGGAGTTCAAGGTTCAGACCAAGTATGTCTGTTTTCCATTTACAGTGGGAAGGCTGCTGTGCTCATATGCACAAACTCGCCTTTCCTGAGAATCTGCTTCTGTTTAAACAGCACTTCTGGAAGAACAAGACAGGTCTGTTGTTTTCAATAACAGAACATTTCCTAACTGAATACAAAAATCTTAACTTTTAGGACAGGATTCTCCCCATGTAAAAATTACTAAGTGGGCAGTACAGCAAATCAAGGTATAGATCAGACACGTCTGAAGACACTTAAGGGACATGTTGAACCAAGGCAAAATTATGATTGCTGCAGAAGGAAAAGTAGGGAGAGAAAACAGTAGTTCTAAGACTTCTTTAAACTCCTGCAACCTAGTGGTCTCCAAGTTGGTCAGCTAAAGAAACTGTGGTTACTCATCACTGGTAAACAAGAATAATGCAATTTATGACTTCCCTCAGCCAGAGAGCCCTTGGGGGCCTCTCTGTGGCATACGGAATTCCCAATATTCTCAGTATCTATAGATATCTAAAGAGTATCTTTAGATACCTCTTCTAGGATGCTTTTAAGAAAAGGAACCTTGGAAACTTCAGTGTGCAGGCTGCTGGGAACAAGGATTGCCCCTGTTCAACAATGCCACTGTGAATGGAAAGGGACTGTCTTTTCCTCTTACAGGAAGTGAAAGGTCTGTGACAGCCCTGCCATATAATGAACTGCTATTAGAACAGGGATGAAAAAAGGGCAGAAAGGAAGTCATGCATAAAACTCAGTTCAAGCCTCAAGGATTATAGCAATATGCACATCAAAACTTTTTTGCAAGAGCAGCTTAAGTTAGCTCAGTATTTATGAAAAATCACACTTTATGAGCTTCAGTAGCTAGAAGTAATTTCATGTATTTGTTAGTACATGTTACTGATCAGTTTTGTATTCAAACCAGAATTCTGTTTTACCCCAGTGCCTGAAGGAGCAGTAGAATGACTGAGAATGCTCAGTCTGGTTCAACCAGGAATTGATCACACCACCTCCTATGGCCTGTGCTGGAAACAAAACCAGAACAGAGAGTGGCCCTGGCAGGCCTTTTGCATTGAACACAATGTGCACAGTGAACACACTGTAGGAAAAGATGCATCATACAATGTCTGCAACTGGAAAAGTTATAAAAAATAACCTAAAGAATACAAAGAAAAAAAGACAACAACTTCCATTAGAAGCATCAGTTTGATAGAAGCAGATCAGATGAAAAAGAAATTTGTCTGCTCTGCTAGATTTTGTAAACCATATTTTCACTGTTTATACAGGGAAACAACATTCACTTGGTGCTGAGTAGAAAGAAAACAGGAAAATGGAACTGCAAAGCGATAAATCTTGACTAGATCACCATTACTAAGTTTTGGGGGTTTTTTTAATTGATAGATTTCAGTAGATTATTGTGCTTTAGCTTTCTTACTGCAACCTTTTAACTTACCCATCCAGGAGAGATGTTAGCAAAGGGGCCACATCTGCAAATACTGCATCTTGAGACTCCAAATCATTGTAAACTCTGAGGAACAAAGTGCAATAATTAACCAAAGAAAAAATATAAATGTTGTCACAAGAACACTGACCATAGAAATTGGAGGCCAGTGACATAAAATCTGGGACCTGATGACATTTCTGTGTCAGAGAACTGAAAATTAGAACTCCAAAGTTTTCACTCATATTTCGGGAGCAGCTGCTGTGTGTTTTGGGAAGAACAACATATAGGTAGGTGTACCCTTGTGGATTTCTGAGCTCATCCTAAACCTTCTGCCTGCCCCTCTGGCACACAGAGTCTTTTTTGAGGCTGTACTGGATCCCTGTAACTTTCTCCCACCTACTAGAAAGTGAAATAGCCCTGCTGCCTGGGCTTCCTATGTATCATATTATGGAAGACAGTGGTCAGTGGTTGTACTGCTCTTTAGATGTAGGTAAAGTTTTGGGGGAGAAAAAAAGAGGCACAGAGACTGAAACTTGCTGAGCATTTGTCTCAGAAGACTCAGTGGCACAGCAGAAATCAGAATGCTCCTGAAGGTCATGTTTAAGGATGCACTATCTTTGTGGGCAATATCAGCCTAAGGTATTTCTATCCCCAGCCCTGATGAACTACCTATCCTGAAACCAACACTTCTCACTCAAGGAAAGACTTCCTTTTACATAATGATGTGGAGTGCAGACCTATTTTTAAACAGAATGGAAGACAATGAAATTGCATAAGTTATTCCACCTCTTATAAAAGAACAATGACAGTTCAATACTTGGCCCAATACAATGATGTCTGAAACAATTCCATGTGTTCTTTGAATGCAAGAAGAAAAAAGTCCCCAACAGTTATCTTTAAAGAAATCTCTCCCCCAACCTTTTCAGGTTTGTACAACATAAAATCAAGACTTGAAGAAGATAGGAAATAATCAGAGAGAGGAAATCCTGATAATAAAATGTGGATATTCTAACTCATTCATTTCTTCTGTAGCACACCAAAAATGTATCCTCCCCAAGATTACAGCCTACAGCACCCATTGTTTATACAAGATGAACAGAATCTAAAACATGAATGTCATTACCCACAGTAAATATTTGAGGTATGAATGTTTATCTTTTGAAAAACTTTCCTTTTCTGGTATCTTTCTGTGGTGAATTTTTTTTTTTTTTTTTTTTTTTTTTNTTTTGTGTTTTTTTTTGGGTTTTTTTTTTTTTTTTTTTTTTTTTTTTTTGTCTTGCGCTGTTTTCCAATAGGTGATACATGTTCTTTATAGCTCACAGCAAAATGGCTGCTTAGGAACAGGAATTTTGGTAGCAGTAAAGATTACAAAACTTCTCTGTCTATACAGTACACCAGTACACTTCACTTAAAATAGTATCCTACAGACTGTACAGGATACTACAAGGTTAACTGAATAAAGGCAAAATGTTCTCTTCAGCATTTACTCAAGCTTCTTTATATATCTGACCATGATATATAAAGTCTGGTACAGTCTATAGACTGCACAAATAGCGTTTTTGTATTCATGCTCTCCATAAATAAGATTACACAGAGGGATCACTGATAAACAGATACAGAACTGGAGCCAATGCACTGAACTCAACATTTTTCCTGACAACAGCCAGAGGAAGGAGCAAGAAACAATATGGTGGCCAGAGACACAATAATTCATCTCTGTGCCTCACCCTAATCCTTAAAAGCTGTACACTGGCCTCAAAATTGAAATATGAGTTGAATCTCTGTTTCAAAAAAAATATTATTAGAATTAGCATTCAGTTTCTTTCTGCATCTTGCTAAATTCTTGGCCTGGAGCAACATCCTGTGGCAATGTGTTCCACAGAATAATTGTAAGCTGCATGAAAATGTACTCTCTTTAACCAGCAAAGGAACACTTGTCTGGCTTGATAGACAAATACTGCTTGTATTGCCATTCCACTGATGCGCCATCATAGTGCATTGAGAAACCAACAAATATGCAGGGATGTGGCACAGTTTGGACTGGGAGGACACAGACACTGAATACGCTGTTCCTGCTTTGCATGCACATGAGCATATGCTTCAGTAAACTTGGCACATCCAATCTGCAAGGTCACTATAGAAGAAAAAGCACTTCCAAACACTTTTCTCTGCTTCATCTATCATCTGCAATTGATGAAATATTCATTAGCACCCAGTTCTCCATCTTAACCAACTAGGTCTCTACCTCAGTATGTGTTGAAATGTTCTTTCTTCGTACATCAAAACATTTCAGAGCTGCTACGTAAATTTACTAAAAATAAAGAAAAAAAGAGAAAATACTAAGAAAGACATTTTTATAGATTAAAACATTCACAGTTTTGTTGCCTAAGAAAGCAAACACATTGCTACTGGCCATAACCCAGGCTAGAATCAATCAGTCTTAGCAGTTCATTTGCACAGCAAAGTAGAATCACAGAATCAATTAGCTTGGAAAAGACCTCCAGGACCATCAAGTCCAACCTTTGACTGAATGCCACTTTGCCAACTAACTCATAGCAATAGGCACCACATCCAGTCATTTCTTGAACACTTCCAGGGATGGTGACTCCACCACCTCCCTGGGCAGCCTGTTCCAGTGCTAAAGCACCCTTTCTGTGAAGCAAATCTTTCACACACCTAAGCTTGAGACCATTTCTTCCCAGTACAGCTATGTCAGGGTCAGGCTCTGGCAGCTGATCCAAGGAAAGGCTCATGATTCCACGTTACAGGAACTGCTCAACTATTTACTCAACTTCCTAAAGGGGTTCTACAGCCACTGCTTAGCTGCTGTGCTTCAAATGCCATCCATACTGAAATAAAGTGGTTTAAAGTAGTGTTAAACTAGTTTATGCTACACTGTAACCACAGTTTTGGCTGAAGCATGGACATCCATTTCATTAGCTATCTGAAACCATGAAAGATGCTGCAAATCCAAAGAATCTCTTTCTAAAACCCCATGTTTTATTACCAGAATGACAGATTTGTCCCTGTGCACTGATTAATGTGAATTTCACATTGAAAATTCTGAGCTTCCTTTTTATTTTGCTAACTGATTTGCCAATAAAATTATAAAAGCATAACATGTTGAAAGCTGGAATTTTCTTCCTGAGCAGAAATCAAATATTTTGACGTTTATTAGTTCCATAAAACACTGCTAAAAAAATAAACATTTAGGAGTTAATAAGAAACATATGCTTTTCTGTTTATAAAAAAAATAGCTGTACTGGGACACTAAAAAAACATTCCTGGAGAACTGCATTCTTTGGGGGATTTACATTTTTTTAACCCTTTTCCTGATTACCAGGATCTACACCACATTTCCAGAATCACAGCACCTTTGGAGTCCTGTGTCAATACCATTAGCTGTGCTGCTCTACAGAGTTGAATTCCAGCATTATTCTGTGTTTACTTCAGCTGGTATGGCTGGGTTAGGTACAGCTGAAGGGTAAAAGGAATTACTTTGAGTAGCTTAGCAACATGTGAGGGGGCCATGCACCCTACGAGATCCCAAGATATGCCTTGAATCAAAGAAGTCCTATAACCTGTGGGATCAGTAAAGCTACCCCGAGGTCTGCATTATCTTGGGATTTTTCAGGTGCTTAGTGGCCGATGTGACAGCAGTCCTCATTCTCTTGTGAGCAGAAAACTGCAGCACTTTATAAGAACTCCTTGAGGAAAGGGTAAATGACTAACAATGGTTAGCAAACCTACAGGAATTTCTGCTGAACAGGCTCAGACATTAAGTTTAAACCAGAACATATAATTCATGCTGTGTACATCTGACTTTAAATCAAGTTTTGCCTTCAAGCAAGGAAGTATGAAATTGTCCTCCTGTATTCTGTTTCCAGGGGGTTTTGCATCATGGTTTAGGGTAGACAGCCTCCTGACTCATTGCAATATATAGATGCAAAGTTTGCATTGGAAAGAGGCACTGGGGTAAAATTTTGTATTTCTTCATTTACAGAGTTCTCATTGTATTATTTAACTTTATTCTTGTTTTCAGAGTTCCAGGTGAGTACCACTTAGAGAGAACAAAAGGCACCCTTCAGCCTGACTCCCAGAAGTTTTCTGCCTCACTGACAGAGACTGGCAGTGACTCTGGGTGTCCCATTAAAGCCCTTACCACAAACAGTGCACTCAAAATCCAATTCATCCCTGTGGATTTTTGAGCATCTAATACAGAAAGTAGTCCCACTGTAGCCTTTCCCTTGAGGACCACTGATTCCCACTGCTCTGCCTTGTTGCTTCTGGTGAGGCTGTTGGAACATCAACTCATACAAGTGCTCAGTCCAGTTTCTGCCAAAGTCATGCTCTACGTCTAATGCTGAAATCTTGCAATCCACCTCAGTTCATAGAACTATTGAATTATCTGGGTTTTAAGGAACCTTTAAAAGTCACCTAGGCCAATCCCCCTGCAATGAGCAGGGACATCAACTAGATCAGGCTGCTCAGAGTCCCATATCACCTGACCTCAGATGTTTCCAAGAATCTTACATCTAGCCCCTCTCTGGGAAACCTACTCCAGCATTTCACTGCTTCATTGTGAAAATATTCCTCCTTATATCTAGTCTCAAATGACCCTCTTTTAGTTTAAAACCATTACTCCTGTTCCTATTGCAACAGGCCCTACTAAAATGTTTGACCCCATTTTCTTACGAGCTCCCTTTAAGTACTCCAAGGCAAACAATTTTACCTTTCTGCTACCTTGCAAATCAGGACAGCTACTCAGATTGTGAAACAGTCAAGTCTCTATACAGGATTCAAACTTAGCCATATCAGTAGTCTTTACTGAGAGGGAAGACTTATCTATTCCCTGAAATGCATTATTCTGTCCTGGGAAGAACATAATTATCACAATAAAAGGCCTACAAGAATTTCCTCTGGTCTCCCTGCTCAAAAAAACCCAACCAAAAAGAGCATTACCCTCTAGCTAATGCCTACTAAAAAAATTAGTCTTCACTACACAAATCTTCCAGTAATTCAGATTTCCAGATGGCTACCCACCTCTCAAACTGAAAAGTCTTGTTTACTGAGGCATGACCAGGACGGCTACACCTGACAAGGACAGTTTCCTAAGAGAAAAATGCAAATTATCTATAGTTAATATCACAGACACACACACAAAACCAAATATGCATCAACCCGAATGTATCAGGTGGCAGCTTTAAGGATCAGGAAGTCCAAGGCCCTTCCCCAGCAGTCACCAATTCATGAAGCTTTAGAGCATGTATAATGCACTGAACTTACAAAACTATAAGAAAGGCTCTCAAAACCCATTCAGGTTATTAAATAACACAACACAAAACATGCACTTAAATTCAAGAGAAAGAGCAAAGCCCTTACCTGAACTTTTTGTTGGACCTAGAAAGTCACAGGCAAGTAAATGCAAGCTCCCAGTTACCACTACAGGCACAAAAACATTGCAAAAGAGAGTTCTTTTTTTTATTGTTGGGCAAATTTTCACAGTCCCTTTTCAGATTGATTTCATAGATAGCTCTGTCTAGAACTAAGCAGAAGATGCACATTTTATTAAATAACATGCTAGTCCACAACTAACAGAAAGAGCTGCACTACAACAATCTGTAGAATTCCATGAGTTTTTGTGGAATCCACTTTCCAGATGAGTTATACAGTAACTTTGTTGGTCTGACAAATATGTAAGCTGCTCTTTAAACTATTAGCAGAGTACAATCACAGCAGTCTGACGTGGCTTAGCTAGCAAATTCTGTGCTCTTCTGCTCCTCATGGCAAAAGCTGCTTAATTGTTGAGGAAAGGAAAGAAAAAAGATGTGGGGGCTTACAACAACTTGGGTGGAAGCTCTTCAGCACACAAGATACTATATCCAATTCAAGGGGATTTTCTAGCTTTTTAACCTGTAAGTTACATTACTGCATTTGATGGGAGTGCTAAAATTCCCAATGTGCTTCAGACAGGTAGGTTGGAGTGCTGAACTAGTGGCCTTCAAGTATTGCCACAGACTGAAGTTATAAAGAGCTGAGCAAATAACAATCACAGAGTATGTCCAGCATACAAAAGGCTCAAAACATCAAATTCCTTCCTTTGAGTTTATGAGTATTTCTACCTCTTTCTAGAGGAGAAATGTATAATTATCAAACTAATGATGACAAAACACTTGCTGTACAGAATGAGCTATGTTACCCACCCCAGCATTGGTAAATTTAGCTGAGCACAGATGTCAGTGCAACACTCCTACAAAATGGCCTGACAAAAATTCTAATTCTAATTCAACAGGCTCTGGGAGAAGGAAGAAGGCAAAAAACTGAAAAATATATAGAACAATAGAATACATTTCTGATTCAGATATAAAATTTCCTTGCAGACCAGCTTTCTCTAAGGTGAGAAATAAGAGAAAAACCTTCCATTTGCATAACAAAGAAACAACGGAATTGACTGTTAATAGGGAGAAATTTCATACGAGCACTTGTAATGACCACGTCCAGTCAGGTTTTGAATATCTCTAAAGATGGAGACCCAAACCCTCCGTGGGCAACCTGTGCCAGCGTTTGACTACCCTCACAGCTTCTTCTCATGTTTAGGCTGAACTTCCTGTATTTCAGACTGCACTCATTCCCCCTTGGGCTGTCACCACCAGAAAGAGTCTGTGTATTCAGTACCTCCTCATCTGCTCATTTTCTCAGGTAGTGACAATACCAGCACAGTTCAGTGTCCTTATCTGTGTGGAGTGGTTCAACCTGATGTGTGGTGTGTACTCACTCTCCATGGTTATTGTACAACAAACTTCAGAAGAAAGGCTCACACAGTTGTTAATGTTATGTTGAGGAGCTGAATACACACAGGAAAGCAGAAAGAAAACTTCAAAAATCTTCAAGTAACTTAAAAACTGAAATGCAATACTCTTCTGTACATCTAGTAAAATCTTAAGCCTTTTTTAGATTTAAAATCAGAATAATACTTCTTTAGACAAGATGAACAATATGTTAGACAAGACCATGTGTCTTAAGAATGATATGAATTTCTAAACAAACAAACAAACCCCACTCAGAGACTAAATGGAAGTCATGTATTCTCCATGGATCTGGTTTTCAAATATGGCTCTGCTTTCTAACACAGTCATGGCAAATAACTGTCGCGTTATGTTACACACAAAGTATTTTAAGGAAAAAAAAACTGGAGAGACAGTCATGATCTAAAAAGCAAAACTAATAAACTCAGCATTTCTACCATATACAGGCTGCCTTCACCTTGATCTAAAATTTCCTTTAAATCATTGTTGGGGAAATGGTTAACTTGTTTCCAGGAAAAATACAATCTTTGACTGTGTTACAACTAAAAGCTCGATAAAAAGTCAAGCCCCATATTTTAATCTGAAAATTGCACATTTATCCTAGCCACAAGCATAACAGCTTCAGTTGTTAACAGCAGAGTAAACAGGCAATGAACATTGTTTTCCTTTACTTCTGTAAGATTAGTCTAAATCAACTGCTTTTTGTAAAAGGGATTCTTCCAACAATTTTTTTTTTCTTAAAGAGAGATAAATTCATATTAAGAAACTAATATGAAGACTTAAGGTGTCTGATCAAAACTAGAAAGTATTTTACCTAAATAAATGTCAAGGCAAACCAATAAAACATTTGAAGTCTGTATTGTGTTTTCCAAAACCAGAAGTTAGTATTTTGCAAATTTCATTTCTCTGTCAAGCCCATGCTTATATTTATATTCCTGAAATATTTCACAAGATTAGCATATTGAAGGTCACTCTTTCGTACAAACTAAAACTCATAAATTGGCATAAGCAAGCAGACACTTCCTTGCCTGTAAACATGCCAGTATTGTAATACATCAGATATCTATATTAAATAATCCAAAACCTAAATATTGCCTAATTTCATCCTTATGCAATAAAATTTAACAGGTCAGAAATGGCTGTAGTATTTTACAGTACAATAAACATGTCAGGATATCCAGAATACTATGTCTACCATTACAGATCCCTGTTTTTTATCTCCTGACATATTTACTCTTTCTTCATCTCTTTATGAGCTCCATTAGTTACCCAATTACACACATATAGATACAGATATGGATATATGTAATTATCCACATTATGCAAGTGAGATCTGCCTAATGAAACTATAATTTGGAAGATTTAAATGCATAACATACTGTAGGTCACTTCAGCAATATTTTAAGCACTACACTATAATAGAGAATTTGGCTCATCACCATGTAAGTAACAGTGAGCAGCCAACTAAGAACTATGGCAGCTATGAAAATTAAAACCCAAGTTAATACTTTGACCTTAGCTCACACTACTGTGCCTTTTTAAATTCTGTATCTCGGTAATGGCCTCAATTAATGCTGGAATGTCATTTGGATTTGCAGCCTCAATGACCATTCTTCCTCCAATGGATCTAAGCCAGGATACTTTAACATGCTTGACTGCAGCACCACATAGGCTGCTGTGGTTCATGAGGTATCAGATTTCTTTCCTAGTGCATCAGCAGTGTTGCAATAGTAAAATTTGCAAAAAGCCTGACATAATTTTAGAAATAGCTACAGCTATACAAGTGGCCCAAAGGGACTGACAGCAGGAAGTCAGCAGCAGTTTGACTGTTGCAAACTTTCAACCTTCAGTTAAAGGATGGCTGCCCCAGCAGAAGCTCCAAGCCATTACCACGACAAAGAGTCAGGATGAAAATAGCACAAACCACCTGCTACGGCACCCATGGGTTATCAAATCTGAGCAACACCTGACCTTGCTGGTTTGGTTTTTTTAAACTGACAATTCTCACACCCCTGTTGTTTCTGCTTCTAGTATCTATGAATGTGCTGTTGAATTCCACCATCAAATACTCACATCATCAGCTGCGTATGCTGCTTTTTCTGAAAAGTTCCTTTGCCTGTAAGGGAAGAAAAAAGCACCAATAGGGGAAAAAGAAGTATCTTTCAAACCATAAGTGTTCCACTCAGCTGAGAAAAAACAATGTTTCAAGTGTCTGTGAACTACACACTGTCTGAAGAGTACCTTTGAAAATTGCCACTATTATTTTACCCTATGTACGCAGTAACACCACAGTTAATTTTGAATAAAGAATAAATTAAAGTGCAATCAAGCAAAATAATCTGCTTTAGAAAAGACACTTAGAACAAACCAAATTAAGATGAATGCACATGCAAACAATTCTATTATTTTGAGACTGTTACATGAACTTGTAACAAGAGGCTTTCACTTTAGAAAATTAAAGTGAAAAACACCCTCTTTTCAGGTATTTGTCCCTGATCTTGAATCCACGATTAGTCCAAACACTGACTGGGATGACTGATGTGTATAAATCTGTTTATGTGTGCAAGTTTTTGGAGAATCAGTCCATAGTTTTGCAGATGAGTTTTATTTAAATTACTTTTTGATACATTAAGAAAAGTTACCCTTGACAATTGTTTGGACCAGAGCATCCTGTTTCATACTGTAAGTCAGCACCTGGTTGCACTATTTCATACTGCAACAAAAAAAGTGAGTGGGTTCCTTCACAGGTATACCAAGAACAGGTTAATGCAAGTTTCAACTTCAGACTTCTTGATATATCTTGTCTGTTACTTTTGACATTATCTTAAGTAAAACACTTTTTTTTTAAGATTTGCCAAAAAATTAATAAACTTTAAGACATTGAATGTACTCTTTTATAATTACCAGGCAGTAAAAGAAAGCCCAAATCAGCTATTTACTGATAAAGCAAATGATAATGTTACTGGTTTCTAGCCACCCACCTAGTTTCCCCCTTCTTTCTTTCTTTCTTTGTATACACTTCAATCCCTACTTTCTTTCATGTTAGCCATCTATAGAGAATTCAGCCTGTTAAGCAGATACTTGCCTCTAATCCCTCTTTTCCTTTTGGATCTTGGAATGTTTTGACACATCAGTTACAGTAAATGTTTTATAATTAGGGATGCAGAGCCAAATTAGAATGAAATAGAATTACCAATGTTTGTAGTGACAGCCAAAGTGTTCTATAGCATTACAAAACAATTGTAACACTGAGTGTGTTTCTCTACCCACGACTTTTGGCAGCTCTCACATTACTGCATCCCAGAATTTGTATAGGATAGTGAATACACTCTAAACTGACTGCAGCTGTGTTACTTCTGCCAAGCCAAGGATAATCCTGGCTTGGCAGAACAACTATGGCTTTCTGTTGAGATGGACATACTTTTAGGCAGGGGGATGAGATTGGCTAGAGCCAATTTAGCAGGAGAAAGAAAACAGCAATTAGTTTTAATGATACCATCATTGTCTCCCCACACACATAAAACTAGAAAAATCAAGGACACAGTTGTTCTCAAATAAACATAACTGTTGTTTTCTCTGCTTGAATTGTGAGTCAGATAGGATATAACACAACCAAAACAGATTACCTGGCCTGTGATACTGAATGTCCTGCAGCATCATCAAAAGGTAGCAATGGTCGAATCCTGCAGTGGACTCTGATATTTCCTCTCAGTTCCTGGGATAAGAATATTAAGCTGTATTTACCACAAGTTACTGGAGAGGATAAATGCACTGAAATTTGTCAAACAGACATGAACATGTTCAAGAAAGCCAGCATTTACCACGTCATAGCCCTAGACTCTGCAAGGAGAAAATAGAATCAATATCATTCGTCTTAGTAAGGTAGGAGAAAGTATTTCAGGAAGTAGGAGCTCTTCAGAGCACTGGAATTGTATAACCCTCTCCAGTTCATATGGACACAAAAAAAAGTCCAAACCTCTGAGCCATTTTTCCCTTCCCTTCCTTTTTCTCCTTCCTCCTTACCTGAGCTTTTTCAGATATCTGTATTAACTCAGCAGATAGCATTACAAACTCCATTTCTCTTGCACCACTCCTGAGGAAGATGTGAAATATAAAATATGTTGTATATATTCCTCTCCACTGTGTTGCTACATGATTAAAGAGCCAGTAGCTGATTTTTCACTGTAAGCCATTTTAGACCTGTTATCTCTTCCATTTTGTGATCAGTTCTTATTTTGTATGACTGAACACAGCTTGCCTGTGAGGACTATTGATCACTTGTATTAATGCCCCACTGCTCTGGGGAATATCCTTTCAGTAAACTGCAACACATGGCAAAATTTAGAAAGTAAGTACTTTTTAACAAAGAGGTTCATTGTCCCAGATAATAAAACTTAAAAAAAATTTGTTTGAAGGAGGCTTGTGTTTCTAAAAATCAGGTCCTGTATCAGGAAACCCAAACTAGTCATTTGTGGGGATGGGAGGAAGAGTAAATCTAAAGTACAAACAGGGAAAAATTAATACCAAATGAACTATCACTAATGGCTGAGCAGGATAAAGCTAGAGATATTTGGAAAAAGAAGATATGACTACTTTGCAATATCAAGTTAATAATTTTAAGAATTTTAAAACAATTTCAGAAGCTGCAAATTTAGAGAAGAGGATGAAGAAACTCAACTTTTGTCCACTATTCAAAATGGAGGATAGTCCTTTGGGCAAGAGGTCACATGAGTGCATTTGGAAGATCTTGTGAAAAAAGAAAGGAGTGGGGTTTATTATAAGACAAACGTGCCTCAGCAAATAAACACATCATATACAGACAGCTGGGCAAGTGATATATCCATGTGAAGTATACTCTTTACTTATACTGGTGAGGAAATTATGGGAATTCAACAAAATAAGCCAATGTTGAAAAAAGCCTGACATAATTTTAGAAATAGCTAAAATAGCTAAAATAGCTTAAACATCCTTACGATTAAGCTGTTGTGTAGAGCCTTCCTCTTCTGCTTTTCTTTCTCATATCTCTCTGTCACCTCTTGTAGAGACTGCTCAAGATCAAAAGCTTTTATCTGAAACACTAGAAGAATGCATTTTCAGAGATATAAACTCCATGACTTTACAAAAGGAATTGTCCAGTAGCACCTCATAAAATATAAGCACAAACCTTCTCAACTTCTATCCAATTTCAGTTAGGAGGGTTAGTTTCTGATTTACTAGACACCTATGAAAAATCCCATCATAGTTCTTTCTATGTGAAGCGACAAATAATTACTCCAAGTACACATGTGAAGTCTTGAAAAGCAATCAATAATGTAAGACATTTAAAGGCAGTTCAAAGTTGTCAGTTTAGTCAGTGGTGTTACCTGCCAGCAAAGCCAGAAACAAACATTTGAAGCAGCCTGCTGCTAGATGAGGCTGTCACTTGCAAGGCTCATACCACACCTGCACTTACTGAACTCATGTGGGCTAACTTTACAAGAAGTCAATCAGACATTTATTCTCAGCCTCTTAACGTGTTACTAATCTTTTACAACAGTTGTAAGGTTCCCCTTTAAGATAGGTCCATTACTCCATGAGGATATTCAAAGTAAAGATGGATCATCTGAACCCTAGGGAGTCTCTTTCACCAAACTGAGAAGATTTGTATGGGTCATTATAAAAGCCTTCTAACTTCACAAATGGTTTTATTTCATCCCAATTACATTATCACTGAGCAGGCCTAAAACAAACATACAGCCCAAAAGACACATTATGTGACTTAAAGGTTGTGTAAAAAACAAGCATTTAGGAACCCCAGTGGGAAATTTATATCCCCAGCAACTAGTGAGCAATTGGAGATGTAGAGTATCAAGCAGTCAAAACCAGGGTCTGAGAGCTGAATCAGCAGGATGGCCACTAGCCTCAGTGTGTGCTACCTTGCAGAGTAAGGAAGAGACTTCATATCTCAGCATGGTCACACACATACAATCTAATCTCTCTGGTATGGACTAAAAATCAGATAATTTCAAGGGACATTTAAATGTGTATGCTAGACATCTCTCAGATCTTTTTTTTCTAATACCCATGCTGTTCACCTCCAGCACACAGTGTTCCTCCACAAGTGCATGCGTGCAGGGGAAGCATGATGTTAACAGCTGGGGAATCAATGTCTAGGAGTTTCACTATGAAAAATCCTTCTCTTGCATCCAGCATGTGGAGTAACACTAGCATGCTTTGGTTTGGAGAACCCCATACAAATATGTTACCACAAATTTTGAAAAGGGCCGCTTACAGTCACTGACTTCTAATCATACTGTAACTTTTAAAACACAGGGTTACATTCCATTGATCATTTGAGTAATCTTCACAAAAAGTATCTTCATTTACATATTTGGGTACACACACTTGAGTTCCCTAAGTCTCTTAAATAAGCAGTAAGGTAAAGCAATAGATGCTGAGGGTACTCTTCCATTATTCCAGTCCTGAAAGAAAAAAAGCTTCTAAATGCATGAATAATTTCTGAACTTCTATTTTTTTCTGAAAGTAGAATTATGCAGTTACAAATACAAACACTCATTTAACATTTTTCTAGTTTTCTGCTTGGCATCTGAGGCAAACTATACAGGAGTTACATCTTCATCCTTAACCTAGGGGTAGACATTGGGTACATCTGTTTTAAAATACTAATAACACACTCTTCATTAGGCAAGAGAAGTAGTCACCACACGAATGCAGCCATTGCAGACATCCCTTTCCCCCATCCTTTTCCCATTTCATTGATATATATGGAAATTTTCAGGGAGCTGGGAATGCCAGCAATTTTTCTGTTTAAATGTTAGCAACCACAGTAACATCAGTTGTGATGTCTTGCAAGCATATTCAGGACTGTAACCTTTACAGTCCCTTTCCTTTAATTGACAGTCCCAGAGCTTTTTACTCCCTCCCCTTCAGTGCTGCCCAGGATGTTTTGCTGTGCTCACACAACTGTTTCCTCAGTCACACAAAGGTCTAAAAGCCATCCCTTCTTCTGAGCAAATTCTGTCCTGGATCAGCTCCCTGATCTGTTCGCTGTGTGGTTTTACAAAGAGTTACACAGATGTAACTGAAAGGTCCATAACAGGGACATGAAAAACAGGAGCAGCATAACCTAGCACTGCCAGAGCACATATGAGATATGGATGTGTAGCTGTCCCCATAGTTCCCTGGGGTTTTAATGCTTCTCACCCATCTAGAGTAATTTTTAAAAGGAGCTCAATCTGATCATGTCTTCTAGGACAAGTAGCTATGATGCAATAGACTTAATACCAAAACACAGTTTGAATTCAACTGTATTTTATATTCCACACTGTAACATTATTTTTAGCATGGCCTGTTGTAAATGGTCAAAGGGCAATTGTTTTAAACTAAAAGAGAGTCCATGTACATCAGATATAGGAAAGGCAGTATTTACAATGTGGGTGATGAAACACTGGAACAGGTTGTGCAGAGTGGTGGTGGATTCCCCATCCCTGGAAACATTCAAGGTCAGGTTGGATGGGCCTCTGACAACCTGATCTAGTTGAAGATGTACCTACTCACTGCAGGGGAAATGAAAACAGGTGACCTTTCAACATGTCTTCCAAACCATTCTATGGATTATTCTTTGGGCTGCTACAGTATTTCTGTTGCTGGATCCAAGATCCCTCTCCTATTTCCCTACTCCACAATAAGGGAAATGCTCACAAAAGGCAGCTGAGCTGCTGAAAATTACCTGTGGAGCTGAGGATAAAAGATGATGATAGTTCACATTCCACCAATACAAGCCATTAGCACAGCACAGAACTCACTTTCTCCAACAAAAGCAAAGCACATAGGTGCTAGCACATGGACAAAATGAGATAGCTCTTTTTAATCTTCTCCAGCCCAGAGAAAAAGTATCCCAGAAATGCAAAGCATATCTCAGTCACTAGGCTCATAAGTCACCACAATTTCCTGTTTCTGATAATATCTGCATGGTGAAGCAATCTAAAAACTAATCTTAAATTTTTATTAATTCTTACCTTTCCAAAAATCTGCTGAATTATTGCATCTGTCTCAGTAGTATCATTTGCAGTTTGGTGGACAATACTCTTAGCAAAAATGATAGCAGCTTTATCTATGAGGGAAACAAGCCTATAACAACAGAATAGTGGGCACTTCTATCTCTTATGAATTGCTACTGCTTAAATTCCTGTGGGAAAGGTGGCAGTTGCCTGGTTGTCCAGTTATGAATAAATATTTCCAAGCAAAAGACTACCCAGTTATTATAAGAAAGCTTTAGTTTGTTGCATGTCAATTACAACCTTGAAATTTACCTACTCAAATGCTTCTTCTGTAATTTTCTCTCTTGTTCTCAATTTCTATTTTAAGATTAAACTGGTAATAGATACTGTCTCCAGAATGTATACTTAGGGCTTTCTGTCTACAAAAGATTACATGTAATTTAAGGACAGCAATTCCAATGGCCATATTTTACCTTAACAATAGAAACTCCATCTACACAGCTGACAGAGAACTAAAAACCAGGCAAATTCAAAACAAAAGTCATCCACCAAAGTACCAACATGCTATTTTGTTATAGTTAGGGAAGCTTGTCCTGCTTATGATTTCAAAGAACAATGCACCAGGAAGTGCAAATTGAGAACAGTCAATGCAATTTTGCAGGGCCTCTGAAGGAATACTTATTATATATTTACACCACAATAGCTCAAGTGCCAAATTCAATCTCATATCTGTTCATTTAGCCCCATGCTTCAGTAAGAGAAATGCTCACTTTTTAGATAAAGTTCATTTTCAACTTTCAAGGGTTTTTTCCTTGATGGAGCATTTTCTATACAAGTATAGTACAGTAATCAAACAAATTTTAATTATAACTTAGTACTTAACATACAAGCATAAGTTCTGTAAACATCTATCACCAAGAGTGATGTTTGTTGCTATTGAGTGAAGAGTCCCATTGGAATAGAATCTGCCCCAAAACTAAATAATTCAAGGAAAGAAAATGTAGCTTTTAAATGGCAACACATGGATATCAGAGCATCACAAAGGGTCTCTGATTGTAAATTTGTATATTTGTTGTTGTTCACCAGGCTGCTAGGCATCCAACAATTTAGGCATTGCATGTGTCATGTGATTCTCAGGCCTGGTAGGGGCATCACCAGAATCAAGGCTATTGAAAGCAGGTGCAGAGATCCACACCATGGGATCCAGGTGTAGGACCAATGCACTTAATTCTCAGTGATAAGGGCAGAGTGCCCCAGTGCATTGGCTCCTTTTCCTATGTGTACAAGAACAAGGAAGTTCCTGAATTCCAAAACAGCAGCCCATGTGCTGCTAAGTATCTACAGTCTAGCAGATACAACTGGTTTTTGATTTTGAAGTAAGTTTTTTTCTAATAAATATGTAGAAATATTAAAAATCAAGTCTATCCTAAATTCAGGCAATATTTTCAGAAACCTCTGAAATCAGCTAAGTCTTTTCCTGGTACGGTCAAAGGCAGACAAATTTCATCTTTATAAAGCAGTGCATTCTTTATTCAGCTCTTCTAAAATAGCCAAGATAACAAGCCTGAGAACTTCAGTTTAAAAATGTTACAGCTGAGCCAACTCAGCAGCAGTCTAATAGCAGCTGTAATCCACACAAAAGACAAATCCAAATTATCAGTCATAACCTCTGCAGAGTTATTTGTACTTCTTCTAATGGTTCAGAACTCCTTGATGATTTAATGTCAAGCAAGAAACATGTGCTACAATTTCAGTGATGCATTTCTCAAAAATCAAACTCAACCTTTTAATGTTAGTAACATTGAACAATTACATTGTTGATGTTACATGTTTGAAATCTAAGAGAAATGAGCCTTACTTTGCATTGCTTCATTCTGCAGCTGTATCCCCTGGACTGCTGCCAGGACTTGGTAAAGGCAAGTCTTGCTTTGACGTTGAAAGTCTTTTGAAAGCTCAAGTGCAAATGAACGAAGGCTCTTCAGGTCTTGCTTAAGCCTCTTCTCAGCAAGAAGAAAAATATGTTATAAAGACACAGAACCAGCAGTTAGGAAGAATCAATAAAACGACCCAGATGATTATGGTGAGACATTACAGGCAGGAAGAGCCCTCTACTTGATGGAAGGAAGCCTTCAGGAGTGTGTCTTTCAGTATGTTTAGAGAAAGGTCTGCAAACATTTAGCAATGTAATTTCCTAAAAGTTTCAGCAAGACTTTATGGATCCTTATCATTTTATCATACCTATTTTGACCGTAACACAGCTTTAGGTATAACCAAGTCTCTTTGTTATTTCATCAGACAAAAATAAGTGTGTGTGAGCATGTGTGGGCTCTGTCCACTTTTAAGTCATATCCAGAATTAACAATGAAAAATTGTGATCCATATATCCCTTACTACTTTCATTTTTGACACATTGATCAGAAGGATTTGCTAGGATTCACTGGAGGCATTTCTTGTATAGGCTAGTTCTGTGTCTTCCTATGAGAACAGATATATTTTGAAAAGATCAGAAACTGATGTTGTTCAGAAAAGTTCATATTATGGGTATAACTCAGTGTAATATACATGATGAGAAATGTTTATAAGATCAGCCTATATTCACTTACAAGTCGACCTAATTAAAAACTAACTGACATGATTTTAGGATTAGTAAACTTCTTGACATCCAAGTCCTGAAATGGACATGTAAAGCCATCTCTAAGGTGAACTCAACAATATCTTATGTCCTAGAAACACTGTGATACTTCATTGTCAGGCTGTGTTACAAAGTGTTACATATTCTGTGACATTTTATTTTTCTAAGGTGGTTCAGACCTTGAATTAATTAATAAGTTTCAATGATAAAAAAAACAATCTAAACTAAAGGGACAAAAATCATTGCATTTCTCACTCTCAAAAGCCACACAATGTAAATGGGAAGGAGTATTTTTTTTGTTATTATGGGTAAAGGATGACTCGTCATCTAGTCTTTAGAGAACTTTGCTCCCTCCTAGTACTCACTGACATCTGATAGTTTACCACCTCAATCCATTGGCATTGTATCATAAGCAGTTCTGCCATTCTAGCTAACCAAAAATGTAAAATACCACCACAAAATTTACAAAGTAGAACCACTGTAGTTAGAATAAAACAGTATATAGTTCCATTGGAAGGGACCTACAACAATCATGTAGTCCAACAATGTTACAGTTAAGCTGCATCCTTCTGTCTGTTAAGAATCAGATTTTTTCCTGAGATACTTGTTGGTCATTTTATGTAGGCATTCAGTGCTGCCCTGAAAAAAGCTGCTATTTGGTAGTGTCCCAATAAGGAACTCACTACTCTACAGAATAACTTCACTAATAAGTACTTCAACAAAGGCAAATATTAGGGTCCTGGCATGAGCAGAACAGTTTCAGTCTCTCTGATGCAAAACTAAAACCTGAGTGAGCATACATCAAACTACTCTTCTTGTGAGATCTGCCAGAGAACTCCTAGTAATCAGCAGAGCTCTCAAATGCTTTTTTTTAAAGGACATGCCTACCTAGTTAAAGTATATCACAATTACTGTTTTTAGGGAAGTCTGTATGACAGTCAAATGGAAAATTGTAAAGCTTTGATTACAAAAACATCTATCTCGGGTATTAACAGCACCCTATATGTAAGGTCCTGGAGCTCAGGAGCATCCACTTCCATGCCAGCCTCTCAAGTGCCTTTGCAGCCCATTAGAGCAAAACCACCATGAAATCATTGTTACACCTCACTGTAAGTTCTGTTGTGAACACAATAAAGCCACAGATCAGGTTCATATCACACCATTTCCAGGAGTTTACTATGTTTGATAAGCAAGTAAATATTTAGGGCATTGATTATGTCTACATTATTTCTAAATGCCTTTACCTTTATTGCTCCATGCAGCTGGGTTACAACTGAACTCCTCTGCAATTCCATCTGTTGGCCATGAGCAGCATAGAGCTGCAATACTTCATTAGTGCTTCTTCCAGCCAACCCTCGATACTTAAAAAAAAAAAAAAAAAAATCACAAAAAATAAAAAACCTAANACTAAAATGGCTTTGCAGTACCTGAACTCTCTTCCTTATGCTTGAAGTGGATCTAATGGGTTAAAACTGTGCCTCCACTTAGGGAAAAGGGCTGGTTACACAGCTGGATTAAGTGTCTCTGGAAACTAAATTTAATGCAGAAAGCACTGTGGAAGGACACGAAACAGAACAAAGACAAACTGCTTGAAAAATGTGTTAGACAAATGTGTTAACTGCTGAAGAGCATGCTGAAGGAGTTGGTAATAAACAGCCCCCAACTTTGTGCTCTCTAACAGCAACTCCACTGCAATCAGTGGGGTGGCAATGATGCCAAGCAAGGCAAACAAAGCCCTACTCCAGGTCTTCAGAGCTCACAGAACCAAAGCAATTTTTAAAGGTTGTGGAGAAGAAAGCTTTCTAACAGTCTAAAATTATCTATAATGCAAAAGCAATTTTTATAGCCAACTTGGGTATTTTTTGAGATGTTGAGATCAAAAGGAAAATAATGCAACTTTAAATATTTACAGGCATGAACACAAAAAGAGGCATCTTGGCAGAGACTTCTTGAGAAATTCTGCAATATGGAAGAATCTGTATTACACTAAAAAATGCATTATTGTAATTTTCTGACAGTCCTAGTGCTTAAAATGAACTGCAACTTCTTCATCTGTTTTCCCCTGCGACTTGTTGACATCTATCATTCCTTAACCAGTACCAATTGCCTCTTCCTCTATTTTTGAAATGCATCTGTCTGTTGCACAGACTTATTTCCTACTTTATTCACACCATATATTCTGTGACTGCAATTCCCTGTTATTTAGAATAGCAAAGCATAGAAGAGTACAACAAAAGACATGAAAGAGCACAATCTACTCTCACAATGGATTTGATTCAATTTCAATCATTGGACAACAATAGGTAAAAAGTAAATATTTGATTGCAGTTTAACTACAATTAGCAAAAACAGTACAACATCCTGAAGCTGGTAGGATAAAGAAAGATTGAATTTTCAGAAAAAAAGTAATTCACTTACAGAAAACAATATTTTTGTGTGCTTTTTTCACCTTCACAAAGCATGAATCTTCTATTTACTCATCCAAGTAGAAGTATCACCTTAGCATTACTAATAGAAAAGGTTCTTACAAGAAATAGCAGGAAGATTGTTTGGGTTTTGGTTTTTTTAAATTGTCACAGGCTTTAAGCTCCCAGATAGTGAGACAGATTCTATACAGTGTTTGGACACTCTGAAAATCTAAGGATTTTCAAGACTCACATTACTCAGATGCAATATTTACAAACAGCTTCACAAAAAAGCACAGGAATACCTCACCAGAATTAGTATCTCTAATCATACGTGAAGAGTTAAGCATATATATATATATAAGCAAATGCAGTACTCAAGCCTTGTTAAGTAAGCTTAGGGTAGTTAAAACCTCCTTTTAGCACCTAATCTGCACCATCTGCACGGATTCCCCTTGACCCTCCACATTTCTCAACATTCAGATAAAAGTAGAAAAGTCGATGCTACTGTCATTGCATCACTTCTGCGATCATGTTCATCATTATTGCAAATGCTGCCTTGATTTTGGGATTTTCTCCACTAAAATAGTTTTAACATTCACCAGAGTTGTTCATAGGCCAGCACTTCCAAACTTGTGCTTGAGCACAGAAGCAAAAAATGGACTAAAACAATTTTATAGTCAGTTTTATTATAAGCAGAAGTGAAACTGAACTACTTGATAGTGTTCTCCAAAGTGAAATCTCAGTTTAGCAATCAGATCCATTCTGGCAGATTTGGCTTTATGTAAAGAAGGCTGCAGGGTCAGGACCTCAAAGACTGCTAATAAAAGCAAGGGCCATGCAGGTAGATAAAGAGACTTCCAAACAAAAAAGCAGGGCAAAAGGAGGTCTACCTAGGAAGAATCTGACTTCCTTTGTTCAGTAACAACCCCTCCAGTATGCTGCTGCAGAACACAGGAGAAGTGCTGAAATTCACCACTGCCTCAAGGATGTAAGGGAAGGTCTATAGCAGGAGATAACATTTTAATAAGACTGATGAAACCTACAGATAAACATTTACACTGCAAATCCTAATTTATGGCAATCCTCGTAAGTTTGTCTCCAAAGCTTCCCAACTCACTCCAGCCAAAATGAATCCAATTAGCTTTACAAGTTAAGAATGAGACCTGTGTTAACCCTGGTCGCTGTGGCTGAACTTGTTACAGCTCAATCACTCAGGCAGCTCCACTGGAAGCATCAGGGATAGATAGTCCAGGACAGGAGCTTTTCTCACCAGCATAGCTGGTAGAACATTAGGACATATGGTGCAGTACTGCACAATCTTAAATACTACTAATTTCAATTAGTATTGCATTTAATAGAGAGTCTTCAATTAAGGTAAAACTATTTCACAGATATCAGTTCAACTCCTTTTCAGATTTCTGGAAATTCACCAAGAAGAGGCAAATTTTAAAAATGTATTTAAATAACTGCCTAAATCAGTGCAAGAACCATCAATGCAAGGTTAATTGTAAAGGATTTCATTTGACATTTGTTTCTGGCTGATGGTAGTAACACTGCCCACACTCCTTGTGTGTCTGAAGGTGCCCATTTCTTGCAGCACATTTTTCAATAAAATGTAGCTGTGCTCTATTTAAAAAAAAGGCTTCATTCTCTAATACACAGGCACCTCCTTCCTACATCTGATATACCTTACTGACAAGAATAATTTATTTCTTGTGCTTTTGAGGATAAAAAAATAAACAGCTGAAACACTTAAGGTTTTCAATGAATATTGTAAAGCAGAACAAAGACAATAAAAACATTTCCTCAGAATAAATTAGTGTTCTTCTGTATACCTAGCAAAACTCATTTCAGATATACCACCTGTTTCCAGTTAGGCTTTGAGAAGTGTTAAACCCACTTCTATCCATGGGCGTTAGCAAACCCACAGGGAGGGCAAATGGATTCCCTGAGGTCACCCAACCAGTATTTCAGCCCAGATTAGAAACTCTTGGCCAACAGTCTGTGTCGCCACTAATACAGCTGGCTCTGCTCCAGCAGCCTAGATCTAGACTCAAAATTCTTTAAATCTCTGAAATCCTCCCTTTGAAGGTGCCAAACATTATCACAGGCTGCTCCTCATTTCAGTGAGGATCTAGGAATAACCCATGCTTCAGTAGAAGGATCTAAGGCAAGCATGGCATCCAGTTGTTGCTGCATGCTGTGTGACAAGGCACACGTGCAACAATGCCAGTACTAAAAACACACAGCAGGGCATCCCCAGTAAGTATACTCCTAATGGAATGTCTCTCCTGCACTCTGTGAACATTTATCTTCAAAGCATCATCCCAATCGTGTCTAAAAAAATTCCTGAAAAATCTGTAATTGTCTTTTAGACAAACACATTCCCTGTAAGAAGAAATAAATATTCCATATTTAATGCTTTCAGAGTAATTCCCTCAGTTCAGCTTTCTAGATTTAAAACAGTAGCAAATATTTAAATTCCAGCTGACTTCTAGTTACCTAATCAGCCAATCATTACTGCTACCATTCATGATTTTGAAAAGAAAAAGATGCTGAGCCTTAATCCTTTCGTAGATTTTCCCAACTGGTAAAGAGAGCAAAACCTGAAAAGAGGAAGGCAGATTTCAGTGGTTTTTTTCCTATTTCCACAAGAATTCATTTTCAAAAAAATAAACAACAGTCACCTCTGCAAGTTTTAGATGAAGAACAGCATTTTCAGTTTCCAGGATAACTATTCTTTCTTCTTTGGTCTAAGGAAAAAAACCCACCCAAATACACAAAAATGAAAATATAAAAATATGAGTGAGATTAGTATTGTTTCATTATGATAGCCTTCATTACCATATTCCACTATTTCTCAAACTTCTGAGAGCAATGGACTACCTACTCTCATCTCCTAATCACAACAATATTTGCATATGAGCATGCAAAACTTAGGATTAACTCTTAATACTCCTTTATTTCTATCTTTTCTGTCACGTTGCTTGCTTGTGTGGGAACGCATAGGTACACAATTTAAAACGCTTTTGCTTTTCAAAACAACCTCCTCCTGGCATTTTCCAGAACAGTGGTCCTTAGAAAAGCACTATTTCATTTACTTATACATAAGCACGCAAGTTTCTATTTCCAAGGCAGCACTATTAGAGGTCTTCGAAGGTGTGGCGGCCCGACGCTCCCTCAGCACAGGGGCGCCTCCCCGGAGCCCAGAGCCCGGCGGTGGGGCCAGGGGGACGGACAGCGGCCCAGTGCTCTGACACTCTATTCTAACCCAGCCGGAGCAGGCTCCTCCAACCCGTGGGGGCCTAACAAGCCCCCCACACTGCCGGACTGCCCCAGGCTGGGGCTGGGGCAGGAGCAAGGGCAGGAGCAAGGGCAGGGGC
>VYXF01007465.1:81069-201391 GCA_013397295.1 Polioptila caerulea | reverse complement strand
GGGGTCACGGCGGGTGCCTGTGACGGAGAGCGCCCCCAGCAGGGAGGCTGGGGCTGTGACCGGGGGGCTGCGGTGCCTCGGCCGGAGCGTCCCGTGGGACAAGTGACCACCGCGGCCATACCCATTATCCATGGGGGCTGGCGTGCCTCGGCCTGCAGAGTCCCCATCTCAGAGAGCAAGGCCAAGGATTAGGGCAGGGAGTGCAGGAATAGGAGGAAAGCCTGGAGCTCCTAAGGCTGGTGTAAGGCTACCCGGTTCCTGGGCCCAGGGGCACAAACCTCACGCCGGCACAAAGGGCGAGGAGGAGAAGGACAGAATTGAGAGCTCTGATAGCAGCTACAGGACTTCCCCCCTAAGCAGGTGGTGATGGGGGCTCTGGGCTAAGGCTGTAAGGGCCACAAAGAAGATTAAGGGATAGGAACATCTGTTACATGGAATGTACTGGGGGAAGCAGAGCCTGGAGGAAGGGAAGGCTGAGGGGGTCCCGTCAGTATGTGCATATACCTGATGGGAGAGCAGGAACACCACAGACTGTGCTCTGTGGTGCCCAGGGGCAGGACAAGAGGCAGGAGTCTAAGGACAGCGTGAGGATAGTCAAACACTGGCACAGATTGCCCCGAGAGATGATGGAGTCTCCACCCCTGGAGCTACTCAAACCCCAATCAGGCCCAGCCCTGGGCAAGCAGCTGTAGCTGACCTTGCTTTGATGCTGAGCTGGATGATGCACCACGGAGTCTGTTCAGCAGCTGCGAACACGGCCGGCGTTAGGGCTGGTCTTAGGACAAACACAAAGTTCAGGTGGTATGGGGCTGCTGAGAAGCTGCCAAGAGCATGAGCTATTCATCCAGGCTATGGCTGGGGGTCTCACACTGAGGTTTCCAAGGTGAAAATGTGACATGCACTAGCAATATTACTTGGTACTCCACTGTATTGCACTGAAAGATTTACATGGTCTTGAAAGCTGTCATTATACTATTTGACTATAAAATATGTAAGTACACCAGATACAGACATGTCAGCTTCTTGGAAGTGGGAAATAGCGCTATTTTTGCAATATAGTTGTTTGTTTGGTTTTTTTTTAAAACCAAAACCAACATGATAATTACAGAGGAATCTGGTTCTGCAAAATAGCAGTCTCAAGTTACTCTCTTCTGAACATGGCAAATGTGCTCTCATGTGGGCAGTAGAAAATCCAAAGACACAGAGCAGTGAATCCCTCCATATTTGGCACAAAAGCTCCTTTACTAAGGAAACCAGATACAGCCCATCTATCACAGACCAAACCAAACACCCCTGTGCAGCTCTATCCACCATCTTCTGGGATCTTGCATCTTCAGCGAGTTGCAATAATCTATAGCCTCTGTTTAAAAAAAAACACCCATCTGGCTGGTTGTAGTTCGGTTTGGCACACAAAAGTGTAACTCAGCAGATATTCCTTGCTACTAGTTCTGCTTTGATGGAAAAATGAGAACTAACAAATGGATACAAGCTAAAAAACAGTCCAAAAGTGCTGCAATAGTGTGGATGTTTAAAGATGTTGGCACTAAGTAAGGCAGACAGGATTTTAATCAACATAAGCTATTTTGGGGAGGATGATTTTGTTGCTTGCAGGGTGTGACTCACAATTCTTGACAATGAACTGTGATTTTATACGTGTGATGCTTATCCTGCAGCAGCAATTAAGTCAGAACAATGCTATTTCCCAGCAAAACTCAGCTTCATCCCAGAAGGATCACCTCTGAAGTGTAATTGTTAATCTCTCCCTTACTGTGGATTTTACCCACTATTAATGAGATTAAGGATCTTGTTTCTGTAGGCTGTAAAAGACAATACTTAATTTGCTATCACTCTTTGACATAGCAACCTAAAACTGAGCACCCACTACTCCTCTTTAGTCATTTCTCTGTGCACCTCTGAGGGTCAAATTGTACTGAAAATTGCCCATCAGTAGAAAACCAAAAAATCTCAGTATGATGTGTGACTCATAACAGCAGCAAAGCTCCTTAGGGATCGTCCTTCTTTTGCCAAAGCTTAGGAGAGGTTGCTTGATGGGCAGGGAACAAAACAGCCTGTTGGTGAGACCTGGGCAAGAAACAATTATAAAATCCAGCTATCTTCTAGAAATGCTGCCTGACTGTACTGCAGCACACCCTTCTACACTGATTCTCTGCTTTGAAGCATCTTTTTTCCCCAAACTTTTACCAACTTGATCCCATATTCCCCCTGCAAATGCAAGGCCCTGCCATATTACAGATCCTTCTGTGGAACTTCAGGGCCAGAAATTTAAAGGAACTGTTTAAATCCACATTTAACTCTATTAATTTTAGCATCAGTGAAATACCGTATGTGGATTATAAAATCCGTCAGCGGATTGCAAATCTATTAAGCAAGCATTGTCTTGAATACTTCTGATGCATTTCACTTTAACACCAGCAGTGGAACCAACATGACCTAAGAGGTCCCAGCTCTGTAAACGTCTGATGAGTTGTCCATTGCAACATTCCTAAATGCAGCAACAAGAAACACAATGGGTAGAAAAGCATTTGGGACAAAGAATAGAAAGCCATCATCTCTCTTCTGCCAAACATGGAGAGATGCTGCTGTACATGCCCGTGTTTTCTACTGCCTCTATGAGGTGACATTCTCCACACTCAGCAGATGGTAACTGGAGACTGCACACAGCCTGTAAACATTACTTGGTGAGGCTGTAAATATTTCATTGCACATTTTTTGGTAACTGTAGTTCAGTTCTGAGCACCTGTCAGTAACAATAAACTGAGATTCTCTGGGCATGTGTATTGCACTGCGGTCTCATTAAGTTTACCTGCCATTACAGCTGGGAAAGAAGTCATCCAGCTCTGAATTTTTAACCTGAGGCTTTGCCTTCTGGGCCACAGCCTGTAACTGACCCTGAGAACAACAGTATCATTTGACAAAACAGGAGGAAGAGCCAATTCTTATCATCACGTACATGAGTCACTACGTGTGTTTTAAGACTGTTATTACTGAAGCTCATTTTTTACCAGCACTATGTTTTGTGTAATCTAATTGAATTAGGAGGTAAAGAAGAGGCTTGTTTATTCTGTTACTTGTATACTCATTGCTTGATGTACAAACAGCAATCTGTATGATCAAGTATATTGCTTATTATTTCAGGGAACAGGATCCATACTATGGACTTTGTCAACATCTTCATTTCCCTGCCTTTTCCTCAAACCCCAGCAAGATTGTTGTACAGACTACCTAAAAGAGTTGAAAAACAGTGCATATGGATGACAGGTGCAGAAGGGAGAATTTAACACAGGTTGAAAATGATTAGTTTTGCAGAGAACTAACTGCACGTGCAAATATAACTTCACACAGTTATCACCATAAGGGCCATCGTCAGTAAAAACACCAAGAGCTGTGCTGCCAAGGCTGACAGCTCACATCCTAAGGCAGAGCAGGTGCTGCACTGCCCAACAGCATCACACTAGTGTGCTCACTGAGCAAACCTGACCTGAAGGCACAGCCCAAAACGTTTTTTCTCCCTGAAAATACATTACTACTGCTGCACTTCACACACGGTTCCTCTAAAAACCCCTGGAACAGTCTGGTCTAGAAGTTTCTATGACAAAGTTTGCAATACCTGCAATAACCACAGACTCAAATACACCCTTTTTTGCTTGTACTGGCTCTTTTGTTTAGACTGAGGGACTCACATACAGAAGGGCAATGGATTGTTTCCATTTTCTTCTAGTCTAGACATTCTACATTTAAAAGTTGAGTTCTTTTGAGGTTATAGGTGGGTCTCAACCCCATCTTCAGCAGATGTACAGCTACAGCAGAAGGCATCTACAGCACTTCACTGGCACCCGGCTCCCTCCCCAGGCAGAGTTTGAACTGCTGACTCCCATTAACCACAGCAGTCCCAATGGAGACTGAATACACTATTTACTTTTCCAAAAGATGCCATGTTCTAGGTTCCTCTTGGCTCTTAGAAAAACAACCTTGCATTTGAGGAAGATACAAATACAGTGTGACTACTTTGTATAACCAACACCACTGGTATTTACCACTTCGTAAATTGCTGGTTAAGCTGTAAAGATCACTTCCTTCAAGTCAGCGCTATAGGTATCAAACATTAGGCTAAGAAATTCTCCTCTCTGATTAGTGAAGGTCAGCCTCAGTTGATGCTCCATGTAAAATTAATTTGAGGTTTTCATATGAGATACACTGATTTTGCTTGTAAATACATTTTAAGAGGACAGGCAAGGCAAAACATATTAAGAGCCCCTCTGGTTTATGACAATGTTGTTAGGAATGCAGAATTAAATAAGAATACAAAAAACATTTAATGCAAAGTTAAATACAATACAAACTTTATTAAAAATAGGTTGCAAGTGAAATACAGTAGAAATGGGAAACTACAGCAGTTTTGATGTTTTTTTCAAATAATGCACAGACAAATATGAAAAGCACTTTTACACATATTCACACTTGACCCGAATGCCCAATAGCGGCCAAATCCACTCAACTGAAGGTTATAGGTATTTTTTTGCTAAGCCTTTTTCAGAGTCTAGCAGCAACAGTAATTCAGCCACAGCATAAGTTTTTTTCCTCAAGAAAAATTTGTCACTGTAAGGCTGCTAGTGTTCTCAAGATAAATTGGGAGAGGCTTGCTTTTGCTGATGAACAGACACAGCAAGCATGCGGATCCTTCATTAACACTTTGAACCAGTTTAATCTTCTACTTCATATTTAACAGGTGAAACGGTAAAAGCACACTTTCCAATAAGAAACCTGAAATACGTAAAAAATATTTACACTCCAATTTTCATTAACTTGCATTTATTTATCATACAACTCTTATTAAAAGTGATTTCTTTCCTAAGGCAGTGAAAGTCTACCCCTTTGTATTTGGAAGTGTGCACAAATCCCTAAATATATATTTATAAGAGAACAATATGATACAGGAAAAAAAATCATCTAAAGCCAGTAAAGGGCTTTGTCAAATAGAAAATTTGTTTGGAATCACAATATATATTGTCTTAACATCACACAATGAGAAAGACTCTGATGAGGTCCTTATTCCCAACATCATCAGCCACATAAGCATAGCTGAGGAAACAGTGGGAGGAAAAAGATTAACAATTTAAAATTAAATAAGGCTATAACAGTGTGAAAAAATAGCTTGAACTGCCACAAAGGCTTTCAGTACAACAGTAATAGGATGTCAGTAAAGCCAGCTAGACGGAAGAGGAGCTCGCTAGCACTGCTTGCTCAGTGTGAGCAGGGATGGTTCCTTACTAGCACACCAGCTCTGTTAGTGACCTTATGAATGTTCCCACTTCCAGGCTGCAGTGCTGTATTTGATGCATTACACTTCAGTCTCCTTCTCTAATATGCCAATTCATATCTCCATAGGAAAAAAAAATCTATTGCTGAACTGATAATAACAGACTTAACAATACTGTTCCAGGCCTAATTGCCCAATAACTTCTAATCTGAATTTCTCAGAAAACATACCCATGTGTTCTGCTAACCTTCTAACTGGAATTCTTGCCTTTAACACACTACTAACATTTTGGTCCTAGCTGATGAAGGGCCACTAAGTGTAGCCTACTATCTATTGCTTATGTAATTTTTAATGAAACAATTATCCAAAGGTTATCTTCACATTTTCAATGTCTGAAGCACATATAGTGAGGATGCATCAACAAAGACTTTTCCATAACTACAGATAAAATCTTAGGCATCCATTTTAGACTCAACAAATACATAGGAATAGAAACATTTTTATTCCAAGAGAATCTATCTAGAGAATGCGTGTTATGCCAGAACTAAGTAATGGTCAGAGCTGTATTGATATGCTGATCCTTCTATGAACACCATACAGTATGTCAAACTTGCATATGAAACCTCATTTAAGGTGGCCCAGACATTGGCTTCTTGTCAAACAACCTAAAATACTAATTTCTAGTGCACAGTTGCGTTTAGGCAGTTCAAGCTATTCTCACTCTCTCTGCTCAGCAGCTAAAACAAAAGTGTGTCTGTAAAACACCAGGAAACAGAACTTATCTTTGACAAGTGCTACTTGGTCTGGTGCAAAAGAACTTAACCCCGAAACAGAAAAAAGTTACCTTCACGTGATTCATATCTTTAAAAATTTACAGTGCTTTCATTGTATAAACCACAAGCTCCTGGCAAAGTAATCAGTTTTCTTGCTATTGCAACATCTCTAAGTCTTAATTAACAGTCTTAGATATAGAGGAATCAGTCACTCCTTTCAGAAAACATTCAGTTTCTGTTCATACTTAGTAGTATGACCCCAATCCCAATCCCTCAATTTGGAGATCATCCATTACATCTGATAAGGTGCTTTAATCTTATTTTGTGTTCAACTCATTTTCCAGTTCCATTAGTTTCCTAGAAGCTTTTACTTTATTGGATACATCCTGACCCTGTGAAAAAAGTCGCTGGCGTTCCCTGAACGTCAAGTTTTCTGGTGCTCCAGGTAAATCTGCATCTTGACTGGAAAGGAAACAAAAGGTATTCTTTATAATTCTCATCTACTAAATCCTTAAACATAATCATTCTTGATTACAAATAATAACAGCTTCTTTGACTACAGCAAAGGAGTTCTGTGTTCTGAAAGGTTTTGTTCCTCATGCATACCTTTAACTCTGACATTCTGCTATCACTTAAGAGAAATTTATGACTTGACCATTTATTGTATGTCAAAATAAATGGAAACGCTTGCCAATTTTTAACATGAATAAAAGGTATAAATAAGGCTTTGCCTGTATTAGCAAAGCTTTACTGCTTTGGCTGAACTATCAAGCTTTTCTGTGGTGACACATTTCTAAGTAAAAGCATTGGAAGACAAAGCTTTTATTGTCCCATCTTCAGTATGCCACATGGGAAAGCCTGTATGAGATATATACACAGCTTATATTATTTATACTTATTACAAGTTTGGTAAGAATCCCACAAGAGAGGTAATATTCAGATTTATAAATACAGCTAAACCAGCTGAAATTGCTCATTTATGGTGATCATTTTGTTTACTTAGTCATAGTGCCAAAACTCTTTGCTGTTCAGCAGGCAGACAGGATATCTAAGGACTTGTGGAGACAACTTAGTTGTATTTTATAGTAACCCATAATAGAGCCAACAGCAGAACTCTTGAGGAGCCCCCAGAGATACAACGATGACAACAGAAAATACTGCAGAAGTTAGCCAAGTCAGTTGTGTAAAAGTTAATGGACTCCTGTATATCACCTTTTAGATCTTTTGTCTCTTGGATCCCGATAAACGTCCCCAGCAGCTGCTCCTGTAGATCCAGTGTATGAATTTATTCCTTATGCAAAAGAAAGAAGTAAGCAGTAAGTTTAAGAACTGCAGCTACAACATAGAAGTTTCATACTGTATTCCTTCAAAAAGGTGCAGTGCTTCTTTCAAGAAACAATCTCAAATGAGAATCATAAATAATCAGAGGTCATCAGACCTCTAGAATATTTAATCCCAGAACTATTAAATTCCAACTCTCTTAAAATGGCCTAATTTTTTTATTCCTAATTTTGAGTCAAAATCCATTTTGTTTAGATTATCCAGCACATGCCAAATCATGGTCTTTATCTTATTATGGCTTATTGTACAACAGACACTAGAAGCTGTTCAGGGAGATCAACAGAAAGAGCAACACTCTTCATTATCCTGAGACAAACTCCACAGGATGTAAGTTATCTGTAGTTCCTCTCTTTCTGAGGCTAAAGTAAGCAAAGATTAGTATATACCATCTTGGCAATTCAGTAGAATCAGAATTTTAGTCTCTGCTAAGTCTGAGTACACAAACTGTATCACTCAGAAAATGACCCCTTCACCTAAATTTCAATTCTTGCAGCACTGCACCTTTAAGTTCATATAACACACAGGTTTTACACATTGTATTAATTCTTTGTAAAGGCCACAAGACAAAACCTTTTATTTCCAATCAGAAGAGATTTAATAATTTAATTATATTAAAGACCATATTCTCTTAATAACTGTCAGGAAAAGAGTAAAAAAGAAGTGCCAGGACACTACACTTCAGACAGTTCTGGTCTAAATATCGTACATGTTATGTCTTGTGAACCTTTTTTTGGTACAAAAGGAGATGTTTGCTTCTTCCACTGGTACATCTAACTTCTCAGAAATACTCAGTAATTCTGAATGAGGCTAGAACATACAAGCCAATTTAGCTAATGTGTTGTATGCCAATTTTTTTCCACCAAAAATTTGCAGCAAACCAAATAATACTAGGTATGCCAGGCATATAAAGATTTTTTCCTCTCAGTTGTGAGTCTTACATTCCTCTAAGTACTGCTTTCCCTACTTTGAAAAGCTTGTGGCTGGATCCACAAGCTGTGGTTCATAGTCACATTTGCATTAGGTTTTCATTTAGGTGCTGACTTTTTCCTTGGTGAGCTAACAGACCCAATGGTCTTTAGAGACCCAGTGGAAGAAGGCACGAGAGCAAAATTTGCAGAAGCATGGTTTACTAGAGTTAACACTCAGAACAGGAAAAAGCTGTAAAGGACAGGAATGTAACAGAGTCAGCGAGATGGGAGATGGTCAAACTGCACAGTGAATTCTGCATTTTGTGCAAACGGCTTTGTACGTTACGCAGGCAGTCTTCAGAGAAGCTTGAGCAATCAAGTGAAGTTAACCTGTTCTCATGGCTATTTTAAAAATTATGAAATAAGAGTATTCAGAATTAGTTGTATGGTTTATGAATTAGGCTATTAAAGGCGAAGCATCATACTACAATATTCCTTAATTGCTACCAAAACCCTAACCAAATCTTGTAAATTGTCCTTTCGATTGTTTTCCAGGAAAAACAAATGTCCACACACAATACCACTGAAGGTTTCACTTTCCTGAGATTAATTTTTTTTCATTAAAATTAACAGAAAGCAGGATTAGAAATGCAATTATATACTAAATGGCATTCTGAGTAGTGGATGATGGGAGGCAGGGAGAGTGGTGGTGACAACTAGTGACTCATGGCTCTAGGTTTGCTTAATTCATTATACGCACAGCCTTCAAAGAGCCAAATAGGGAAGGGAAGCAAGGGCTTTTGCAAGTCTGCATGCTGTGATGGCAGGCACATTTTACTCTTTATTAGAGTCAGTTTCAAATAAGAATTTCTAGAAAAAGAAAGTCCTTTGAAAGAAAAAAAATTAGCACAGACATACAGTACCAATGTTTCATGTCAGAAGCCTGCCATTTCAGAATATTCTTAATTCTTTGTGATGTCTGGTGTTCAAAAGCTGAAGTCCTTCTGCTACAAAATTGGCTGTGGGTTTATCAGAGGCTTCACGTGCATGATGGTTAGGTATAATGGTAGTACACAGCAGGTAGCATCCAGAATGTCTACTTATACGCCAGTCTAGTGAAAACACACTGAAAAGCTAAAACCTTCCCTCACCTTCCTTTAAGATTCAGAACCTATTACAGAGCCAGACAGGAGTGACAGATGGGCTTGGAGAAGAGAGGCTATTACCACAGAGACAACTACATCCTGAGATCTCACAGGCAACTTCAGTGTAGATGACCACGCTTCCCCTGCCTTTTCAGGAGAATCACTGTGGATACTTTTTTTATGCAACTTAGGTGTTGTGCTGACCACAAACAGTGGAACTACTTATCATCAACTGCACCAGTGGGACAGTAATTGTAACTGAGCTAAACTGTCCCTTCAGCAATATTAAAAACTATGCAATACTGTGCAGAGCTTCTCTTCAGCACTGGAAGAAGCAGTTCAACTGTAGCAGAAGCTAATTTGTCCTGCAAAGGAAAGGATGCTGTTTTTCCTTGATGGAAAATGATGACTTAAGCCCCAACTGAAAAGGATGTGGACAAGCAGCTCAGTGGCCTTGTATATATCCTAAATCAGATTCACATACTATTGCACTTCTAGGATTAGAAGTGCTTCTAACAGATGGAACCTATTTGGAGCTTCATATCCTCCCTATGCCCAGGGCACACTGCTGAAAAAAGCAAGTGAGTGGTTTTCCTAATTCGTTAGGTGGCCAAAAAAGTGATGAGGGATACAACATATTATAGGATTCCACCTGTGCCACTGAGGCTTGAATCCAAACTAGCTGACCATTCAGCTAGAAGCCAGCATAAACACTTTCCCTTGGGATCTCAGGTGACTTGCTACCCTTTTCATTTTAGAAGAATGAATTGATCACCTAGAGTTGCCAGGCATTTGTTAACCTCCAGCAAGTAAAAAGAATAAACTAGGAGAATGTCATGGCCACCATCTTCAAAAGAATATAGAAGAAAACAAATGTAGAAGTACTAGCAAACACTGCTGTTTAAAGACAAAGTATTATATCAATGAAGTGCAATCTTATCAGAGTGAGACATACTCAAAGAGTCAAGTACACAAGACTTCTCCTTCACAGCAGCAGTTAAAAAAAACATCCCAAAAATTTGAATTGAATTAGCTTTGAATTCAGGAGTATAGTTCAACTAGTACTCTGCAGGTAAAATATGATGCTGAAGTTACTGGCAGCTAGAGCTCTAACTGAAATTAAACATCATTATGGTTGGCTTGGAATTATACAACAACAAGATGATAAGTCAAAGAAAGAAAGAGGTGTAGAAGGGAAGGGAAGGGAAGGAGTAAAGCAAATAGTAGTAAGATGAAATTTAGATTTTTGTCTCTCTGCAAGGAAACTGCACTGAACAAACCAGAACTTCAGGATGGTGCCTAATACATGAAACTAACTGCAAGACCTGTATTTCTCTTGGTGCTTGTGTATGTAAGAACTACATCTACAAATGTAATTTTTAAAGCCATTTGCACAGACTATTAAAAGAGAGAGAACCCTGGTACCAATAACAAAGCAGAAGATAAGTTCTGTCCATGAACCCATTAGGAGAGGTTTCCTGTGTTCAAGAAAGGTGCGCTTCCAGATGCCCTGAGTGAACAGCAGTCAGTCATACAAAACAAATCACTTAGAGATACAGAGTGAAAGCCAAAACCAACAGTACTTCGAATTGATTGAGTAGCAGTTACAATAATTTCTGATTCATACATGAAAGATGGAATTTGCTTTTGGAAAGTTTGGGTAAAGAGCAAGAAAATTTGAGAGATCAAAATAATTAAAAATTGAAGGATTCGTATTAATATCAGGATTTAAGTTAGATCACCAGAGTGAAAACAGTGATTAAGGGAGGCGGAAATCACAAAATAAGTGATTCAATCTAGAGCACTGGAGTTGAAAATAGGATAGTTTTGTAGAGATGACTTATTTCCTTGTTTCTACCTTTAGAGCTGCTGGCATGGATGAAACTTGGTTTGTTTGATGGGGGCGGGGGCTGGCTTTTTTTGACAGTAGTACTGTTGGCATTGACAGGAGATGACTGGAATGAGTTGGAAAGAAAGATGCCATCTGAAACTGGGCGAGGTTGGCGGGAGGGCTGCTGTGGCTTAAGGGTGGCAGGAGGAAAGTCACCATAAGATTTTCTTGTGCTGGAGTACTTATCCTGACCTGCTAGATTGGAATCCTCCTCCTCATCATCATCATCATCATTGTATGCAACAAACTTGGCAGTATAAATCGTGTCAGGGGAGAGGACCTGTGTTTTGAGGTAAGAGGTGTTTCGCTGAGGTGGGGGAGGAGGAGCGTTAGATGAAGGGGTTGGGGATGGGAGTTCATATTCCCGTGGAAGCGGAGGTCTGTACAGACCAGGCTCGTCAGGCTCCAGCAATCTTCGTTCAGCTTCATCGTGCTGCCTGCGCCTTTCAGCCTCTAAGCGACTGTAATACTCCTCTTCCTGGCGCCTCTGAAAGCCCAGAGGAAACAGAAACACAGTGGTCAGACATTTCAATCCATGAGATTCGAGCTTTCCATCACTGAGCTACAAACATCTTCATCAATCTCTTCTGTCTCCTTTTCTAGCAAGAAGCAGGGCATCTATATGGGCTTGTACAAAGAATATTTACTACTAAGAGTGAATGATTTTTGTGGGTATACTGGAGTTTGGCCAGTGGTCAAAACATCACATTTGTAAAAAACTAGCAGCCATCCAATAACACAGTGTAGCTGTTATTTACACATTTACCACTGCCTGTGGTCACTAAGGCAACTGCATATGTAAACTAAGGGCATTCCAACATTTATTAGTCAAACTGTAACTACAGTTAATAAGGTGTAGATTTACTAAAGCTGTAGAGAATCTGTGGGAGAGGAAAATAACTAAAATTAACTACCACCTTTAAAAAGGAACTTTGTAATTTTGTTTCACGCTTATACAATGTAAATTAGTCAACAGAGCCTTGGAATAGATGACTCCTAACAAAGTCTCTAGTATAAACACCAGGAAAACTACTTTCACACAAATATCAGTTACAAAGAACTTTTGCAAAACAGGCATCAAATAAATGCTGTTAAAAAGCATTTAAAACAGAAACTATGCTAATGATATTTATATGAGGTTACTGATCATTGAAAAGGTCATGAAATATCTATGTATTCTTCTTTAAAAGACTGTTCTGTTTCTAAACTAAAGAGCATTTAATCCTGTTCAGCTCTTGTCGCAGGCACATTGTAAATTAATACAAGGGTTTATTCAGCAGTTTGGTAACAAATGAGGTGCATTTAGGAACTGTATGTATTTTACAAAATCCTTTAGGTATATGCATAGTATAACTTCTGCTGGGAATACAGGACATTTGGAATAACCATAATTTCTGGTTTTAATCCACATGTTTAAAAAAATTCACCAGATCTGCTTATCTGTCCAACACTGAGTCAGTTATCCTGAAAAATTAACAAATAGATCTGATCTTGTTCATCTACAGCAAAGACATGAAACTCATCTCCTTGTACTACTCTTTAAAATCATTTTACTGATGATACTGTGAACAGTACTGAGTTTGTGAGTTGGTTTTAGTATCTCAGTGAACATCTGTAAGTGAAAACTCTTTCAAGTGTGATCCAAATGTTATTTGGCTGCATCACTGTCAGAAGTTAAGAAAGCCATAGTTGTTTTCTCTTGGTTGCATTTTTTAAGCTCCCCACATTAGACTTTTAAATACTTTCCTCACTCCAGATACACCTTCCTCACTTGTCTTCCACTCATCAACCCATACCATTTATGGGAAACAATTTAACAAAGCTTGAAAAATAAATATATATAATAGTTAAGATTTGGGGCCTTTTTAAATGTATTTGCTCAATCTTCCAAGATGAGTAACTTTAAAAGCTAGCCTTCTTTCTGAAGTCAGTGCTACTAACAGGCAAACTGAACAGAAGTGACTGCTTTCTCTAGGAACAAAAAGGTCTTAAGAATCATGCTGAGTCAAATAGGTTGCTTTGTCTTCTAGTTTTACCAGTTAAGATACTCATATTCATGTATAATGTTTCAAAGGAACCCACAACCCTGAATTTTTATAATTTGACTGCCCACTTATCTGATGAAATTATTTATTTGCTTTCTACAAACCACTTCCCTGCCACAGTCCAAACATAAAAAACAATATGGAATATTAAGCACTACTCCACTGTATTTCATACTTCTCTCTATAGCTGTATTAAAAAATACTACAGAAGTATCTAAGTGCCGTCTCTGGGACACAGGAAAACCCAACAGCACTAACTGAGCCACGGTAATAAAGAAAGTATGAAATTTATGTTGGGAGCTGAAGGCAAACAGGAAGTACCTGATTTCTTCCATAATTTTCAGAAAGGCTCTGAAGGTAAGAGCTGTGCCACTGCTAAAAACCTTCAGGCACTAAGCCTGCAGTACTATTTCTGCAATATCAGTCAACTCCAGCCAGCAGGAATGGGCTGTTTGTTTAATTACTTTTTGGTTTGGACTGGACAAACTGAAGCCTTGGGCCGTGACTCTTATCACCAGGGCTACTGAGTTTAAACCCTGTGACCCAACACTGAGCTGGTACTGGCCAGGCTGAAGAGGGAAGGCCTGCAAGAACCCCTGTGGCACTCAGAAGACCACAACCTTTTCTTCAGCCTCTCTCCTGGTCCGCTCCTCCTCTTGCTGTCGGCGCTCTTCTTCCTGCCTGGCCCTGTCTTCTGCTTCTCGTTTCCGCATTTCTTCCAACTGTTGCTGCCGTCTGCGTTCTTCATCCTGTAACTAACAGAGACACAATTTTAATTGATCACTCACATGGGCAAGACTGGTCCAAAAAATGTAACCAAACACTGGCATCTAAAAATAACTCGTTCAGTAGAAAATGCTATGCTACAGATCCATCAATATAATTTCCAGCCATTATGAGTATGCTTTCTTACACTGGCTTACCTAAAATCCCTAAGGAAAGAAAAAAGCACAACAGAGGCGCACAGAACTACATACACAAAAGCACAAAATACACAGGGAGACGTTCTTAGCAGTCATGTATGAACCTCCAGTAGAAGACTGAGGTGACTCATGTTCCAAAGAGCTTCAACAACCGTAGTCTCATAGGTACAGTAAAGTGAAATTAAATACTTGAAACCAACAGTCCACAGTTCCAGTCAATTGTTTTTTTCATTCTGGATTAGAATTTAAGCACCGGAAAATCATGACTCATTAGTCAAAGGGTCAATCCATTTAAAGTAACAGGCTCATTCAGCAAGTCTGCAAATAGTCTCAGGAGACAAATAAAGTCTCCCACTGTAGCTGCAGCAGATGTGTTTTGGAAAAAGCAGAGAGTGAAGGAAAGAAAACTTTTGACTACTGGGATTAAACAGCTCACAAGAACACCTCATGTCCAACAGACAATACTGGTTTATATATGCAAATGATGCTGCACAGATAGGAAAACCAAGCACAACCCAAACTTGGCATGATTCTTTAAAGCTGACAGTATATAAGGCCTCGATGGACAGGAATCTTCACTGGCACAATAATATAAGTAGAAATTAGCTGGACTACATGCTGTGTTATTTTTTACTTTCGCATATGTTTTGAAGTAATTCTTTTTCTTCCATACAATTTTTTAAATCCTTATTAGTATAAATCAACAAATTATTTGATCTTGCTATAAACTGCATGTAAGAGGGATACTTTTCTACTCCTGGGTTTCCTTTTACAATCGAATTTCACTTACAGAAGAAGACCATTAAGACACAAAGCAGTACATGAGAAAAAGAGAAATTAAATCTTAACAGACTTTGTGAGGTCAGCCTTCATGTAAGTATCTTCCTCCTCAACTAATTAATTTAATAAAAAAAGTCTAAACAGTTTGGGTAATTTTCTTACAATTATTTCCCCCCACTGTTCATTTTTGAGCATGAAAGCTAAAGAATAAAATTAATTAATTTCATTTAGGCATTAATTTGGTGAATGTATTCTAGAGGATGCTACCTCCAAGCAAATTCCTGTCATTTAGGGCTAAAACTTTGTCATTCCTAACTGAAAACGACAAAGATCAAGTTCAGTTTGCATGGCAGAGCAGGGAACAGAGTAGTTAACCAACTCCCTGCCTGGATTAAGACTTCTTGTCTTAGTTATTAGAAAGACATTATTTTAGCAAAGGAGGTAATATTGCTGTCAAAAGGAAAGACAGCTAGCAATTCATGAGAGTTTATACAAGAGAAGTAATTTCCTCTTAGTTAAAAAAAAAAAACAAAGAAAAAAAAAAAAAACAAACAAAAAAAAATGCAAGCAAAAACTAGAGGGTGAGAGAATACAGGAAAATTCCTGTCTCAACTACATTTAGAAAAACACCCTGAACATGGCAGTAACTGCTCCCAGGTTATGGCATGGATGCCTTACTGCTTAGCAGCAAATATACCTATTCAAAATCACTTAAACAAGAAAGATTTTCCAACTAAATTAAAGAGAAAAGTAGGACCGGTTTATTTAATTGTCTTCTGACTATAACTAAAGAAAGAAGGCAAAAGTGACCCAGCTGCCCACTGCCTGCCTGGCAGCTGTTGTTAACATCGGAATCATAAGAATTGGGAAGACAACTGTATCCAGGTCAATATATAGATATACTTTGAAAATACATATATATATTCTAAATGTAATACCTATAAGGAAAATGGCTAAAAATTATACGGAAGGCAGAAGTAAGAATACAGCAACTACTAAGAGATGACATTTAATTTCTTTATGATCAGTGACTAGTTTCTACTTTGGAGCATTCCTAGACCAAGGCAGGGAGCAGAGGGATGAGGAGGTATGCCAGAGCACTTATTTGCAGGCATTTGTGTCTATAATTCTGTGTGTGCAACAGTACCCAGTTCTAACTTCACCCCAAATTTTCAAGATGCAAAGGAAAATCAGCTTTGCATCCCACTTCTAGTGAGAGGGCTATAGATTCCCAGGCTGAGTATTTTGATTGGAAGTTTCTCTATCGCAATCATTTTTTCTCTTGTTTAAAAGTCATGTTTTCACCTGATTTACTGTACTTCCACATCTCTTCCAAAGCCACGTGTTTGTATTTTCACAGGGAAGAACGGCTAACTCGTACAGCCAGAGTGATGGAGAAGAGCATTCTCCCAGCTGCAACCGAGCAAAGCAGCTGAGCACAAAGCACCAATTCTTCTCCCCTGCTTTGACCCAGCTCCACTGCAAAGTGCCAACTGTTCACTCAGCCACACAAATTTGTCTCCATATCGCCAACATACAGTTGCAGCACTACTTCTACACCGAGGAGGGCAAAGAACTCAAAATTTCTTCTGAGCTATTGCTCCTGGTAAAGGGGCCAGTGGGCTGATCCTATCAGGAATGGTAAGATATTCACAGCCATTCTGAAATCCAGGAAGTGTCCAATTTCAGACAACATTCATTTCTCCAAACACTGCTTAGAGCACTCTGAAAGATGTCCCAGGAGAACTTTAAATTTATACCTATTTATTTAATGACAGGTAAAAACCTGGGTCAGATCTCATAGTGGCCTGTGGAATTTAAAAACAAACATTATCTAAGTGGACAATTCTTATATTAACTGTTCATCACCTTCCTTCAGCCTTGTAAATAGCAGAACAGCTATCAACAATGCTCATGCCAGAGGTAGCAAAAAAGCATCAAATGTGAGTAAGTCTCATTGCTTTTATTTTTTAGAAACAAAGTAGCAATTACTTGGGTATATGAAGGAGCATTGTTTAGATGTGTACATGTCTCAAAAGTCACATGAATGGGACAAAAATAATGAAATTATGCAAAAGCAGTATTTACTGTGTGTATTTGCTGCAATTATTTCAGAATTAGCTTGCTGCCTTTTTTTAAAAGCTAAATTTATGACCATCATAAATCAGGCTGATTCAGGCCATGCTTCCATCTAGCCCAGTATTCCGCTGTCTCTGACCATGGCAAGAGGAGCTGCATATGAGCCTGGCCTTTTCTTCTAGCATGGCCCTGGCATTTAGCACACTACTAGAGATGTCAGCTGGCACAGCCTTGTGTAATCCTCTGAGTAGCTGTTTGCAGGCATGATGTCTAAGCATTTGTCTAATCCATTTTTCAAGCTGATGATACCGTCTGCCTTCACCAACCTCCTGTCACTGACGGACACAGATGTTTGCAGTCTGCTTGGAAAAGGACTTTATCTGTCTAATTGCAGCTCCAGGAATCAAGGTTTGAGCAAAAAAATATAGGTGTAGTAGTAAGAAAATATTGATAAGATACTAAGTCTGAAAAACCCGTGACTCCTGGCTCATCCATTAATTCAGAAAAGTGAAATGCTTCACCTGTTCCACTGCTGTAAACTGCCCCACATTCACAGATACAAAACTGAACACCTCAGATTTTATAAGTTACCTGAAGTAACTTTAAAAGGTGAAGCATTTTAAAAGGTGATTTTCATAAGGCAGTGCTGAATATTCAAATCCATATTTTAATCTGACACATTTACAGTTTTTCAAGGAGCACAAATTAAATTTTAGTAACAGGAGTTGCAAGTATCACCTTTCTTTCAAACTGGTACACTAATTATACAGAAATTGATTTTGAAGGGGATGTGTTTCTGCTCTGGAAGACTACAGTACCACTTTTCTACGTCCAATGAGTGCAATAAAATACAGAATTAGCTGGAGTCATAGCAATTACTGCCCCAGATTGAAAGCCTGTCGTGTTTTAGATGCAAGAGAATAGCATTAACCAATTGAAACTGAAATTATATTGTAACTTAATGATTGCATGCTTATGCAACCAACTTGGAACTATCAGTTTGAAAGTAATTTCTGAGTTTACAATGCATTTTTATGTTAGCGCTAAAACCAAACACCTGTAACATCTGCAAACAACAGGGTGTAAGCATGTGCTGCAAAAGTATGCTGTATTATTAGGCTGTCAGTACAATTTCCCTTTAAACTGGAAAGGAAGTGTTCTTAGAGCTCTTCTAAAACCTGCATGGGTGGGAAAGGGAAAGGAAGCAATCTTACCTCACAGCCTGTTCATTCACAGTTATCAGTAAGATTTTATAAACAAAATTGCACAAAATAGCAGATACAGTTTTATGTTAGACCACTGCTGCAACAAATAAATCAAGTCTGCAAGTAGCACACAACATCTAAGAGGAAGGAAACACAGGGAAAGGAATCACCATATCTGAAAACATTCAAATGCATGCTTGCAGTTAACTTACTGTATCGTCATGATCTTTGAACACCCAAAGATGCCAAATCATCATCCAAAGCACATAGGGTTGTCATTAATAATAATAAGGAATTGAAATGGGAAAGAGATATTGAAGAGAAAGAAACAAACATACCAAATCTAGAACAGAGATTGCTGGCACAGCAGTCTGCTGCAGGTAGTAAGAAAGGGGAAAAAAAAGAAAGATGCACAGTGTAAATTAAGATAGGTTAGATTTGTGCTATCTCAAAAGCATTTTCTTTTATTTGTTTAGTTGGCTGCTTTAGAATGAAGAACTGAATGGACATAAACATGAAATACAGAAAAGAAAACAAATAATCCAACATTTTTATCAGTATTGACTCATGCAACACCTCAGTAGTTCTGCAGAGATGCTACTTAACTGCATCTCTAAAAATGAAATGTAACCAAAATGCAAACATGAACGCAGTTCAAGACAACTGTTATTTTTTAGTTTCAAAATGTCCCAAAAAGTTGGAAGAACTTCATGCACAAATAGTGTTTTAAAGCCAGCACTTGCAGAGAAGACTAATTTTGTTATGCAGTAACAACTGGCTTTTTTTCTTTTTAATGACACATGGCTTTCTTAGCCTTGTCACAGTAAAATGTTTAAGACAATGTTTGTTAAAATGGCAGTTCTACATGACTTTTTAATGCCCATAGGCAGTTACCTATGTGCCACAAATTGCCTGTTAGCAGTGCTAGACTTTAGGGCAACCTGTTGCCATATATATATTTAGCTTTTCCTTTCTTCAGTTTCCAATTTTGAAGTATCTACTGTTTTACACAGTAATAAAGTTAGGCACAAGAAAAAAGAGGAAAGCAATGCAGACTGCAGCGAATATGAGAAGAATAAGTTTAGGAAACGAAGCTGCCAAAACAATCCTGAACTCAAATCCTATTCAGCCACTAGCTAGTTCTGAATGTCAAAACAAGCATGTCCAAACATTTCTCAGGAATTAAACATTGCTTATCACAGAATTAAGAAAACTTTTCAAGACAAACACACAGAAGACACTGAACATATTACAGAGCTAGCTTTTAAGCCTGGAAAAGCATAGCTGTTGGTATGCAACTTGGGAATCCATGCTGTTATTCAGAAAAGAACAGATTTCCCCATAGAAACTTTTTCTCAATAACAGTACATTTAGCAGAGTCTTGGGAAACAACAGCCACCAGCAAGAGTGGTTAAAAATTTCACTGTACTATTCAGTTGTATTATCTTATTACATATGAGCTTTCACAGAACTGAAGCTAAGGTAAGCAAACCTCAGATGCTGATTAAACTGTACACCATGAAAAATCCAGGCCTGTAGGAGTTGGAGCTCTAGATGGGGTGTATAAACTATTACACCACCCAAAACCACACATCTCAAGCAATGCTCCCTCCACTGCTGAGGTCAGCACTGAGGGGTGGTAAAGGTAGAGGCAGCAGCTGGATTGGACCAGCAAGTTGGAATGTCTGTCCAACTCTCTATTCCCTGGAAACAGTATGTATTCAGTGTCTGTGTTCATGTCCCAAGACTATAAATAAAAACTTTTTGAGGTAAATACACTGGGGAGGGGAGGGAAAAATCACACTATTTTTATTCCTGATTCTCCTAAACTCTGTCATCTTTTCAATGGTTTTTGCTTACCTTTCTGCAAGCAAATTTCTGCCGTATTTTACCTTCTAACCATACTCTAGACACATGGCAAAAACCCTTTAGCCAACAGGAACTTTTCTCTCTCCAAAACCAGAAAAGTAAATTCAATCACTACATGGAATTCTATAAAACGTAGCTTTGATACTTTCATAATGCATTACTTACCGATGAAATCACTCTAAGTTATTAATTTTAAAATTCAAGCTATTTAAGAAACTATCATCCCCCTTTACCCTCTAAGAACATCAAAATACTCAAAGCATGAAAACCCACCAAGCTAGAAATTTAGTACTTTTTTCTAGAAAGGATTTTACCCTTGCTCTTCTTTCTGCCTCCAGTCGCTGCATGATGAGCATAGTATCCACCTCATCATCCTCCTCTTCATCGTCATCTTCATCTTTTTGCTTTGATTCTTGCAGTCGCTTTTGGAACTGCCACTCAAGCATGAGTTTGCGGAGGCGGTCGTTTTCTTCCGCCGTACGATCAGGCTTGTTCTGAAGATCCTGAATCTCTTTACTCAGCATGTCCACAATGTGCATCTGTTGCTGCTTCTCCAGTTTCTCCTTGGCATCCCGTTTCCACGGATCTGGAGAGAGGCTATCACCAGAGGACAGTTCTTCCTTGCTGATAGTAATATACTGCAGATCTCTCCGCTCAATAGTCCGCGGCTGCTGCTGGGGCTGCAGCTCTCGAATAACTGTTTCTTGAGACCTCTGCAAAGTTGAGGGTTTTTCTGATTTCACTTGTTGAAGGGAGACGGGAGGAACCACAGGCTGAGCAGGAATTAGTGGCTGAGAACGCATTTGGCCCAGTTTTCTCTCCTGCTCACGACGTTTCCTTTCTCGTTCTTCTTCCAAGCGTGCCTTTTCCTTTTCATACCACCTCTGATGCTCTTCTCTCTTCTTACGCTCAGCAGCAGCTACCTGGGAGGATGCTTGTGCTCCTATCTGACTTGGAGGAGGAGGAGGAGGCAGAGGCAAATCCATCTGTAGTTCATCAAATTCGGCAGCATAATGCACTGGAGGAGGTGGTGGTGGAGGGGGAAGATCTGTTCTGATGGGCTGGGAAATGGCCACTGGAGTTGGCTGGCTAGCAGCTGGTGTTTTCCAACGGCCAGGTCCACTTTTAGTTAAACAAGAACCAGGCGACACTGGTTTGGAGGAATGGTTCAGGTGTTCCTGGCTCGATGTGCTAGAATCCACAGATGAATTCATCCACTGATCGCTGTCCGACTTCCGATCAATGTACTCCACATCCTTCCGTATGACAACTTCCAAACGATTCCTCTCTGGCTGGAAAACTTTGTCTCTGAGCTCTTCCTGGGAACGAGCCACACGCTGAAAAATATTAAGATAAGGCATGTGTATCACAGTCCATCCATATCAAAACATATTTGAAAATGGCTTACAAAACACATTCTTATTACTGAAAGTAATTACTTTTAACGAATTTCAGCATTTCCAAGCCCAGTAGGTTTTCCAAAACCAACAATAAAATATTCTTCTCAGTCTTCTTAACTCATTCAAGCGATGGAAGACTTAGCAAGCTCCGGGGAACTGCCTGGTAACTGGACTGAGAGGAAGGATGAATGCAAAATGGAGTTTAGGCTGAAAATCCTCCCAGCTCGCACAGTTTCTCAGGACTATCCCTGACACCCCATCCCCCACATGTGAGTACGAGAGTCCTGGTAGCTCTGAGCAGTGGCTCAGTCATACCAGCTCTGCCATTCAGGCTTCAGCTGGATTCACTGAACATCCTTCCTATTGAGCAAGCAAACAGGCTGCAGAGAGAGAGAGAGAGAGAGAGGGAGAGAGAAAGAGAGAGAAGAGCTCCCTGCCCACCCTCCTCCATTAACAGGCGAGATGCCCTGCAGGAAGCTCCTATTACTAACGCAATCCAAGCAGGCAGTCTAATTCTGCTCCAGGAAGATGAGTATAATGGTCTGAGGTTTTTGTCACTTTAGTGCATCAAAGACCAAGTCTTTTTCTACAGAATCTCTGGGTCCCATTGCATTGAACAACCACCTGAAAAGGAACGCTGGACCATAAACCAGGATTATTAAATCTGTTAATGATTTTCTTGAAGTAAATATTCATACTTCAAATGTTAGGAACTGCTAAGCACTGAACACATAATGCACCAATTATCAACAACTGAGAGAAGACTAACAAAGCAAACTCCTTTTATTTTCCTCCATCAATGACCTTAACCATGACCTCTAAAGAATGCCTTCTTTGAGAGGAACAAGTGTGTATTTTATGCTCTATTACTCCAACACAGCTGAACACACAGTTATTTGTGTTAGATTTGCTGTAAAGATGCACCTAGCCAAAGTTTGCTAATGCCTCCAGAACAGAAAATGGGCATTTAACAGCTTTTTTTACAAGCCCAGTTCTGTCTGCAAAGATTAAAGAGTCTTTATTTTTTTGTAAAAATTTTTCTTCTCTTTGCTTCTAATATTCAACTTAAAAGAACTATTGTCTGGCAGGGAAAAACTATGAACATTTTCAGTGCTTGTGGGAGTTAAAGCTTCTATTTTGCTTTGGCAAAATCCATTTCTGCCCTGCCTTTGGCCTTAAGGCTATAGCTCAAATTCCATGTCTGTTAACAACTTCAACAGACAGGCTTCCTCTTTACCAGTTTTAACCACCTCATCTAGGCTACTCACTTAGCTTGTTTTAAGCAGGGCAGAGATGCATATCCAAACAGTAATTATCACAAAATTCAGTTAAGACAAATGAGAAAGAACCATTCTCTGGAGACACCCACCTCCCCTTCTCCCATCACTGACAGAGAGCATCTAGATGTTAATTATGCAGCTAAGATTAAGTGATGAAATCATGAAATGTGGAAAAGTTAAGAATGGAAGTAAAATATTTCTGTATCTAATTGCCACAGTCATTCAACTTGCAGCATTCCCTTTCAAAATTACTGTCCTACTTTGAGCAAAACATCTATTTTTTAACAGCCCAAATAATGAGGATTTAACCTCTATAATAGTAAAAGAACACTTAAAAAAAAGTTACTTTTTACTGAATTCACTTGCCCATACGTGTGTGAGCAATCAATAAATAATTCTTTCTTTGCTTACTTAGACAGACTCTCAAGATAATTTACTTTTGGAAAAGTAAATGTAAAAGGTAAAAAGTCATGTAAAAGGTAAGCCTAGTGTGAGGTTCCGCTCTTATCACTAATTAAGAAATAGCAAAAAAAAGTCCCACAAAAAAAAAAGAAACCCAACCCCAAAAAACCCAAACTCTCTATATTCTTAAGTCTGGTGGATTAGAGAAGGAAGATCATCCATTAACTAGATTTAGTAGGTCTAGGTTTAATTTCCTGTATGGATTTGAGTGAAGTTCCCACTAACAGGAGCAGAACAACACTGTGTTTGAATTCCTGAAAGTACAATGGATTTAAATTCATTCCATGTCAAGATGCATCTACACTTTGATAATAGATACAATTTGAAATTAAGTATTTCTTGGTTTAATAGGAGCAGGGAATGTGTTTCAGTGAACATCTTAGACAGGTCTCAAAGTACTGTTTTATTTCAATTTTAATACTTTATCACTTAAATAACATACCCTTCAGGCAAACATTTTTCCATGTAAACCTTCTTGGAAGAATCAAGATTTAGTTTGCTTTTCAAAAAACCATAGAACACTTTACAAGACGAACCCTACTACAACTTACACTCCATTACCTCTAACAGGGGATTAAAATATCCCAGATAATAGGTCTGCAAAACATGGTAACAAATTCTGTGAAAGGAAGGGGGGAAAAAGGCAAAATGATAAGGAAAAAAAACCCCATAAGTTTCTTGAACCCAAGCCCATCTTGGCAAAAGTATAGTTTTTCCCACCATATGGTATAGTTACACAGAGCTGACTATTCTGAAAAAATGTCTCTAGCAGTCCAGGAATGAAAAGCAAGCAGTTTCTTTCTGGTTTGTTTCCTTAGACTGAAAAAAATTACTTCTCACCTGCATGGTAGTATTGATAGAATGATTACTTTCTGCCTGGAGCTGTGGTTTTTCTTCATAATTTGGCCACTGACTCTGAGCTGGACCCATTCGATCCTGGGACTTTGAAGCTGGGAATGTGAAATATTCTCTAGTATAGGTCTGTGTTGGGATGGGATAAGCTTCAGGTCGTGGTGGCAGAATCTGTTCCTGAAAAAAGAAGAAAAAAAATAAGGTAGAATTCTCTAATCACATAGATCTGTATGGAAGATTGTTCTAAACATGCATTTTCCAAATATTTTCTTTTGGCTCCTAAAAGCATTACTCATCTGGGACAGGAGATAAAGAGGTTGCCTAGTATCAAATGTAACTGTGGCTATGACTCATGTTTTTATGGTCTCAAAGCGAGCATGCAATATTGTACAAAGCCTAAGAAATCACAAGGACAACTTCATGAACAAATTTTAATTAAATCTTTGAAAATTGTCTCAACCTTTCATTAGCTGTAATAAGCAAAACCCCACCCAGTCACAAGTGCCAGCACTCTGGTCAGATAGTTCAGTAAGACACGGGTTTAACTCAAGCACGCTGGCACTACTGACAGATAAAGCAAGTTTAATAGACAGCATTTTGTTTGCCACTTCTGACCTCTGTACAAAGATTTCCAGTAGAGACTGAGGTTATTTTGGTGGTAGTTCCAGAAGCATAAGCATTCTTTCCCCCAGGGCTTGGAGGCTGATCTGTTGGAAAGTTAAAGGAAGCATTTACACAACTGTTAATATAATAATTTACAGAACTTAATAAACAGTTAATAAAGTAACAGTATTTAATACTTTAGTACTTAATAAAGGAACAATATTGCTCTAAAAGTTACCACTACACTGGCATTTTAAACTCAATCCATTTTTAAAAAACAATCACCCCCTTTTGAATACAACAGCCTCTAAATCTACTGGAGGAGGCATCTATCCCCAAAAGAAGGATAATTTTTCTTACTTGCTACATTGGGACTGGAACGATGATCGGCTCTGTTCTTCATCAATCTGTCATCCCCTGGCAGCTTCTTTGGTTCACTGTACTCCGTCCACGGCAGCTGAGGACTCTCAGGTGATCCATTTTGTGTGGAGTTGTTATACAGCTCAAAACCTTCACTCTTTGGTCGGGGTTTACCTGAGCCACGGCGGTCAGAAACTGTAACAGTTGGATATGTAGTTTCTTCTTTTCACTTAACTACTGCCTAGTGTATTTTTTTTTAACTAGAGCTACCTTGAGCTTATATTCAAAAATTAAGTTCCCAGTTAAAGCAAATGCTAGATTTAAAAAACTTTATTCCTTCAAATATGCAATCCCAATCTTGTATCAAATATACAAAATTCCTTCAATCTGTATCGTTCCAAAGAACTTCTGACAAGGTACCACAACAATTGGAAAAACTAAGTATGTTATACTGAAAGGTCTCTGAATGACTGAGACATATGGCATCTGGGATGGTGTTGTGAACTGTGATAATAAGGATTTGTTCTTTTAACCCATTCTTTCCTATACTGTGGTACTACCCTGTATGAGAAAACGTCTTCATTGATAAAATTATTTCCTTTACAGTATTATTTTATACTGGACTTTAATATGTCTTTTTTTAGTACTCTGAAGTAGGATGATAAAATAAAACATTAGAGAAGCATCCAAGAACTTCTATGATCAGACACTGAAACTTAAGGAGATATGTTTCAATATTTCTTCAATGGCAAAATACATTCCAGGGCTCCTGTTTGCATTTATTTCTCTCCTCCTAATTACACTGCATTCTGTAGTTACAAAGAACACATATTCTGAAAGGAGAGAAGCTCTTATAAAGGGGACAAAAAATGCCATTAAGTTTAATGTCCTTTATATTAATTATATTCCATTTGTTAAAATAAAAAATAATTCAAATCGGAATTGTGTTTAAATGCATGATTAAGTTTTGAAAGGTACATGTGCAAAGTATTTATTAATTACTAGACTAGGAAAATTTCAAGCAGTATTTAAAACCAGATGAATTTCTGATAAGAAAGGAAATTCCTTTTTTTTCCCATGCAATTATAGTTCTCTTCTGATTCAATATTACAGTAATACTTGGTAAAATACTGTAAATTATTATATTTTCTGCATTCTTATAAATGCAGAAAGCAGACTTACAAAGCTGTTATTAACATCAATATGAGTATCTTTACCTCTTTGCATCATTGGGGATGGCTGATTAAGCAGGGTTGCCAGACCGTGGTAAATTGCTCCTTGTTTTGCTACTTCTAGCGTCACCACAGAACCCGTCCTAGTCATAAGTTCTGCTGCCCTGCAAAAAAAGGCAGAGCAAATAAAGCAAAATTAAATTAGGCACTGTATTACTTAGTTACCCTTATTATCAGTAATCTGTTGCTTGACAAAGCACTCTTTTTCAGATTAATACTTAAAATCACTTTGCAAAAAATTACAAGAAGATAGGCTTATGTGCACCGACAATACCTACTGGTAAGTACAATTTATTCCCAATTTCTGTTTCAAAGGTCAGAAGCCAAAGTATTTAAAATTAGAGAAAATCCAAATGTATAATACAATTTCTTCTATATAGATAACCCATATCATATCAAAAGAAGGGAAAATAGTACACGAACAGTTGAACTTGTTGCTAAGGTTATCCACAGGCAGTTCTCAAACGCCAGGACAAAGCCTAAAGCGTAAAAAAATGACCTTCTGCCCATTTTGGTACATTATTAAGTTAACATTTTCTTCACATAAAAACAACCAAGGAAAGCATTCCATACCTCTCCTGGGACAGGCCCACCAAACTTCGACCATCCACACTGAGCAACTGATCCCCTGCGGCCAGGCGACCATCCTAAGTACGTATTCAAGGGAAGAAAATTCATACACCAATGCCAACATCATCTCCATTAAAACAATCAATCATTCACACAAACTAGTAAACAAAGCATTTTAGAGCATTTCCAAAGGCTCCTTCTACTTTGGAAATTGATGATTAAGAATATTACTAACCACATCTGCAGCACCTCCCTTCACAACAGACTTGACATATATTCCAAGTTTGTCTTGACCAGCACCCTACAGAGAGAAAGAGGCATTAATTTAGTTAATTTATATTTGATCTCTTACACACTCCACAAACTTTAATCAAAATTTTACATGTCTAAGTAAACCTCTACTTTCTCATTAATATTATTTCAAACTGGAGAAAAACCAATTATACAGAGAAGAGTTACATTCAAATAAAGTCATATGAAAAATTTAACATTAGGCCTATTAAAACTGCAAGCTTTGTTAGAAGCAAAGAATATTTGGTCTTAATGTAAGTTTAAATAAGAAAAAAATACATTAACTAAAACTTACACTCCAGAAGTTTGCTCTAGTCCCCTCCTAGTAAGAAATACTCATTTGCACTTTTACACACTTTTTTATTTTTACCTCTTTGTACTATCTATTTAAAGAGAGCACTGTACCCCAAAACAAGGTAAATTGCAGATTACATGAAAAAAGAATAGAAATGTTTTTTACATTCATTAGGACTGTAAAGGAGCCAGTGCAAAGGAACGAAGAGTGCCTCCAGCTTTACAAAAACAAGTAAAGCAGACATATTTTAGAACTGACAGAGCCAATATTTAAGTCTACTGCAAAACCATGCAATTTTGTTCATTAAACATATTTCTCAAAAGTGTTCTGCTACATTTTAAAAGGACTGTTAACAGTGAACTTATTGCAAGACAGATACCAACAGATACCAAGATACAAGAATGAAAGCATCTATTCAAGCCATGCTGTTGTGTCATCCACATGCTCCAATGTACAAGACACCACACAAATCAGTCCAAATGTTAGTATCACAAATCTTTAAATTGTCTCTTATAATGTAAGACTATTACTTGTCCTTTATCCACTCCAGCAAACGGTGCGATTTTACTCTGCAAGTCACTTAGGAGAGTGCTAAGTACGTTTTCAACAAAGTGTGGACTTAATTGTGACATCATTTATCTAATATAACCCCCCAATTGCTTTGATATTGAACACATGGCTTCCTCCTTTTTTCCCCTCCTCCTTTTCAACTCTTCCTTTAGCAGCAAAAGCATGCATTGCTCCCATTGTTATAATAAAGTAAAATAAGAATCAAGGTGAAGATTATTCAAAAGCTAGTGTTACACACAGACATGGTTTTCTACACAAGTGAAAGACCTATTTTCATTAAGTCTTAGGTTAATGCCAAATGTTTACGCAAAAGCCGCAGAAAAATAATTCCTTCAAGTCTTATGATTTCAGATTAACATTCTATGTGTCCAAATTTCTCATAATTGCTGAAGCCATACTTATGGATAAAAGGAAAAAAAAATGTAAAAAATAACTTAAATATAGATAATTTCTTTGTCTAGAAAGAATACAAAGACAATTAATAGAATTTAGTCCCTTTTTGTTTTTTGGGGTTTTTTTTAAGAGCACTAAAGAAACATTGCCGTAACTGCAGAATAATTTTAACTTTGGACCAGAAAAACTGGCTAAAGTTATGAGAAATACAAGTCAGAAGACAGCTAGATAAATGTAATGGAAAATGAAATCATGCTTTGCAAATCTCTTTTTTTTCACCCAAGCAACCAAGATGTACATGAGGAAGGATGATCTAGCTGAACACCTAGACTTCCAAGATGGACACCACAAGATCTTTTAGCAGTTCTTCAAGACTTCAAAGTGATATGCAATAAGAAACAACTTGTCCTTGCGTATTTATAACAGGTTCAATAATGGATCAAAAGTTGTTAGTTTTCACAAGAAATGAAGTTTGCAGAGGAGCCCTAAATGATGGTGCTGCTCACCATGCCCATACGGGTTCCAAAATAAAGGCAAGCAATAATGTAACTAAATGTACCAAACAGAAGATTTATCAAATAAGTCAAAACCAAGGATTGGAGATGGATCACACGATGCTGAACACTGGAGCAGTAATGGGGTGAAGATGATTCAAATGTGAAGTAATGTTTCAACCTTCTAAGGTGCTGGTTCCCATCAGGGCACTGTTGGCAGAACCAGTTACCACCTTCCCTTGCTGGGAACTGAAAATTAAATTATAGCATTTGTATGTCCCTTCCTCTGCCTCCTGCCACTGAGTATGCCTGAAGGCAAGCTCCTTGAACTCCAAAGGGCAAAAGAATCAACAGCAACTCACCCACCCACCCTTGCAGTCATAACCTCATGCATCACGTCTGTCATTGCTGGAACCAAACAGCAGCTTTTCTTGGTGGCCACACTGACCAAAGATAACCAGATTCCTCTGAAGCCACTTGGAATTGACAGCATTTTTATTCAGTCCTAACTTCAAAGGATGCTAGCAGGAATCTCTTCTCCTTAGGTCCAAGAATTCAGACAAAGATCTGTCTCATACAAAGATTAGGCATAAACAAGCAAACCTTTGGAACAGCACTGCCACTTAAAACAGTGCACACATTAATCATGCTACTTCGGTACTCACATATTGCATCAGACACTATATTCATCCATATACCTCACCTTTCTCATGCATTAAATGAAGCTGAAACCTTCTGTATAAGCATGATACGTGGCTTGCACTGGTTTGCAGATAATGATGAAATAAACATTTTCAATTGCACAAATACCCATAAAGAGTGGTTTCTAAACTGACTTTATTCCTAAAGTCCAGTCACTGCTTTCAGAGCCATCTTATAGCAGCTCAGAAATGTGGAAGCCAGAAGAAAAGAACAAAGCAGAAACCACCATGGTCACTAAAAATCTAAAAGGGTCAAATTTAGAAAACTGTTTAGAATTCTGATCACTCTCTTTCAAAATGACACTAACAGAACCATAAGGCTCAGGGGAAAACAAGAATCATCAGAAACATGGAATATCTTTCTTGAGTGAACCAACTAAGCAGACATGGGCTCCTCAGCTCAGCAACAATCAAGGAACTGAAGGGATCATGAGTTGCACTGATAGAATTACTTATCATCTATCTAATCATCCAGTAGAAAACACTTTCTTACTTCTCCTATCACATCTAGCATGTTTTAAATAGTAAAACACAAACAAAATGCAACGAACCCCTGCCCTACAAAACATTTTCCACAGGATTTCATAATTAAATTGGGAAACAGCCAGGAACTGCTGAAAGATGCCAAAGTCTAAACAGAATCCAAGATTGTCTATAGGGCTCTTTGAGGCTTTAGAGAAAAAAACAGCCAACCAAACAACACAACCCCCCGGCAGAGATACAATGCACTCTGAAATTACAGAAAGCTAGAAAGCAGTATGAACCACAGAATAGTTTGGGTTGAAAAGAACCGTAAAGACCATCTAGCCCAAACCCCCTCTGCACAGACAAGGCCATCTTCCACTAGACCAGGTTGCTCAGAGCCCCATTCAACGTGGCCTTGAACACTTGCAGGGATGGGGCATTCACCACTTAACTGAGTAACCAGTTCCAATCCCTCTCCACATTCACAGTAAAAATAATTTCTTTTGACCATCTAATCTAAACTTACTCTTTTTCAGTTTAAAGCCAATCTCCCTTGTCTTACCCTTCTAACAAGTCCCTCTGCAGCTGTCTGGCCCCCTTTAGTATTGGAAGGCCACAATTAGGTTACTCTGGGGCTTTCTCTCAAGGCTCAACGATCCCAATTCTCCCAGCCTCCCCTCACAGGAGAGAAAGATCTTGTTTTTGTTATGTTCTTTGGCTAAAGGTACCACAGCTGGAAAATACACTATCAGTCGGACTTTTGTCCTAACTGTGCCCATGCTCTAACCCTGACAGTAATTCTTCATTATGATTCAAAGGAGCTGACATTTTATTCCTTATTGCTTCTTTTCCAATTTTTTATGATGTCTATACAGTTTGTCAATCTCTTTCCTGTTCTTTTAAAGGAAGTTATGAGCAGATGTGTTAGCTCCAAGTCATCTCAAATACAAAACTAATGCGTTTTGAAAGCATAAAAATTATTTTAAAATAATCTCTGTTCAGATTACATTAAAAAAAAAAATCTTTATCAGTTACCGCATCTATTCATGGCTTATTAGGACCAGTGATGATCTCCTCCACTTTTCATTTAACATATTTCTAAAGATACACATGTGCTTTCACAAGCTTGGGAAGACTTCTCACTAAATACCCTTAAAATCAACTCATCACTTCCCTTCAACTTGCACCCTAAGCTTTACAGAAACTCGAATCCAAATTCCTAATTTCTGTTGAAACAGACTTGATTTTGCTTTGGTTATACCTTTCAGAAGGCTGCATTAGAAGGAAATATACAATTATTAGAAACATAAAAAGGTTCTTAATAGGTAGTCACCCATACTAAATTCCAAAGTGAATAAAATTCTCATATATGCCTTATGGGTTTTCCTGTTTTCATTTATTGACTTCACAATAAAATAGATCTCTTTGTGAACTACTTATTAAATTGCTTTTCTTTAAAAGGAATGTGAAGGTCAACGTAATTAAAACTATTCCCCCACAAATAAAACAGAGCAATAACGTGTGTATCAGTAACAAAAATATGATAAACCTTCTTTTCACTTCATTTTATTTTCTCCAATCCTTAATACCAGAAGCATGTATACACATATGGCTTTAAATCCAAACAGAAGAACACAACTGCAAAGGAGTCAGATGACGAATGCGGTAAGCATAAAGAGATGGCTTATTCCCTTTCCCCAGTATTAACATACTGAAACCTACAGCATTATTTTCTCAAATATACATAACTAAATACAAAATCTCAAAAACATTTTTAAGTGTTTTTCAAAAAATATTTTAAGATATAAATATTTTTAAAAGCCTCATACACTGTACCATACTCTCTAGTGCTACAAATCTAACCATTTTGTTTCACACTTGATACAACTTTTTCCTGCAATCCTTGCAGAAAGTAAAAAATACCCTTTGGACTAAAAATTTGGAAAATCCTCCCCTTTAAGTAATAATTGAAGGAAAATACCCAGTAAACTACTACTGCTGCTTCAGTTCACCTGGGTGACAATATTCCTGAACTGAACTGACTATAACACTACTCTGAAGACCTCTAAATGATATTTACTTTTACAATGCATAGCCAAAACAAAACCCTAGGGGAAAAATGTTCTCAAAGGAAAGTATTAGCTGAACAGAATTCAACAAATAGTGAACTGGGGACTGAACAAGGGAACATGGTATTTAAAAATGCTGATACCTGGAGTACATCAGACCTAACCTTCAATATGAGAAACACCTCCATTCTGTGCTTTTACAATCCAGTTAAATAATCAGTACACAAAAACATTTATGCACAAATAAAGTGCATAAAGCAGAGAGAACTAGTTTGGAGGCCAGCAGTGAAGCACTATTCACACATTTCAGGACTTTTAAAATACTATAAAAATAAATTAATTACAGGGACAGTAGTAGTGCACTTATACAGAGTGTCAGGAAGAAACCCACCTGTCTGCTCCCATGTTGTCTCACACTTGGAGCTGTGCAGGCACTACTGTTTTGTGGCAGGTCCCATGACAGACATGGCTGGAGGCTCAGCTGATCCCCGTCTCCAGCTCCCCTCCTCCCAAATACAAGCTTTGTTTTCAACTTAATCAGCTTCCCTAAATTGTTTATAGCAAAGCATGACTTCATAACAGTGCAGGAAAGGAGGTTGCTAGGAGGGGCCTGGATCCTTAAGGGAGGTTGATTGCATTTCTTGGTGAATATTATTTTCAACCCAACAACTTAAACCGTTTGAAATTCCTAAATCCTACTACAGCTCACCTATTGACTTTTCAAGCAGCTCTGTGTAATGTCTGCAAAACAACTGTATTCTAGTGGGAGCTGAGCCCCAAAACAATTGCAAAACAAACACATACATGCAGGTTCCCACACAGAGAAGTAAACTACACAGTGGAAAAAGGGAAAAAGTCTTTATTTCAAGCTTTTGAATGCTGGCATGACAAGCACACTGAAAAGATACTTCCCAATTTTGCCCAGTCCCACCTATTCCCCTTCTAAATGTAAAAAAAAAAAAAAAATTTAAAAAAAAAATTCTGAGTTTAGCAAGGGATGGAGATGAATGAGACACGCAGAACTGATGAAAATGCATCTGTCTAAAAAACACAATGCGCTCTTACTCATGTAATTGCACAATGGGATAAAAATGTCACGTTCCCCCCTTTTTTCCAGAAAGCTTTATTGAGTCTCGGAGGCAAAACATGAAAATATTCTTGAAAATAGTCTTCTCCATGCTCTTTGGCTTACTCATCTTTAAGATGCACACAGCCAACACATGGGGGAAACTGAGGCAAACTATTAGATCCCAAGATTATTATTATCCCAACTATTAGCACCAAAGATGATGCCATACATATGCGTGAGATGCAATACTTGTATAAAGTTTTTCTAATCATCTCACACTTATCTTAAGAAGCAATTAAATGTGTTAAAACAGCACAAGTTGAAAGATTTTTGTCATGCACTTGGGAGCTTAGTCAGAGTATGAGAATAATTAATCCTAAATTGGATGTGGTTTACAGATTGGAATTCTATGACAAAGGACAATTTTTCCATTTAGCTGAAATGTTAATAACCGGAATTTTAAAAGATTTTCTAATCCTACCTGGGAGGTAAAAATAAACACAAGACACTTCTGCATACAGAAGTCTGTTTAGAATGGTAACTTTGGTCTTTATTCTAAACCTAAATGAAGAAAAGAATGTATGGAAAAACTACCTTGTAAAAACTAAATGAACAAGGAGTCCTCCCTTACTGAGAGCTAGAATAAAAAGAGCTACAAGTCAAGAGGATAAATGAAAAACAGAGGTATGAAACACCATTAATAAATCCAGAGATTAAAACTCACCAAGAGTTCTACTTTCCTTAGATCTACCTTTATTTCATCTCTGTGGCCCCGTACAGGGTTTGACAATATTTAAAGTGGGACTGAAGGAAGATAGGGAAGCTTTTAGAAAAGAGGAGTAACTTTTCTTTTTACAAGGCAGGCTAGTTTGAAATAGCTCTTATCACAGAACAAAAACATGCTTAGAAAACTCCTACAAGATGGAGTCTAAAATTACAACCTAAGGCTATAAATAAAAAAAAAAAAGGAAAATAAAAAGCAAGGAAATAAAACACAGGTTTATTAGGAATTTGGATGATAATGATTGTTTGGTTTCCCATCAGCACTGTTCACAGGCCATGAGTTGCAGAGCCCATGCAAATCTAACTTCACCTGAAAACACAACCAAAGACTGTGGAGCAGAGAACAGTCAAGCAGCTGGAACTGCAGCAAGAGCTTCCAGTTCTCTTTTTAAAAAAACACTGCTATTTATCTTGGAGATTAATGAATTCAGACAGACTGGAGCCAACAAAAAACCCATTAAAATCTCACCTGAGAGAAAACATTTTTTTTTAACATACATAAATAACATTGGTATATACTGACAAATGTGCTCTTATACATGGACACACATATATTCTTCTCAACTAATTCTGGAAAAGTGCTTGCTAAGTACTCATATTTGGAAAATTAAGACGTAACAAGACTCTGTAAAACTTTCACTTATAATTGTCTTCTAAATAGTAGTAGGTCAACTGGAAAACTTGAGCTAGATCCCAGGACGTATCACCTTTCATAAAGGAATTCAGTAAAGAATTTATTGAATAAACAAACAAATAAATTAACTGAACTGCTTTACTGTAGGGCCTGGAAGATTGGAAGAGTCCTGGGAACTCATGCAACTATGGCAATCCATAACAGTTAAAGAGCAAATTTTGGCACCTCTGGTCAGCACAACTTCAGCCTCTAGAATGCTGGTACATTATATTTAAGAGGACACTGACATAGGGCAGGGGAGCAAACAACTAACCACTACAGTACCTCACTAAAACAGAACCTGAAAGGTGAAGAAAATAAACAACCCCCCCACAATATTATGTTTGTTCATAGGATTTTCATTCTTCATGTCACACTGGTTTCAATCTCAAAAAACCCCCAAAACTACGAATTCACTGAGAGTAGGAGGATAGAAGGAAAACTAATTCAATACAACAGAGCCAAGTCAATTTAATGCATTAAAAAAAAGGCTCAGATGAGACAATGCTACACAAAGATTTCATACCTGTTGTCCAAAAGGGTATTTTCCCCTTTGAAGCCTGGTACAATTTTCTGCTTAACTACAAAAATTCTGCCATGTCAAAGAAGCCAAAGGACCAAGCTGAGTAATGTAATCTAACCGCAGTTTTTGAGACAGCCTAACAAGAAACAAGTCCTTTTCCATCACATTCACTTATAATATATCAGTACACAGTAGCCCATAATTGTTTGCACAATTAGCATTATTTTGCAAGCTCCTCCTTGCTCTGAAAGGATTGTGCCCAAAATATTGCATTTGCTTAAAAATATCACTATGGAAACTGTAGAAATAGAAGAAGCATTATTAAAAAACACCCAACCAAAACAAATAATCACAACTACTTCTATAGAGTAGTCAGACCAGTGAAGAAAAAAACAAGATAAACTGCAGTGATCTAAAAAAAGAAACTGCTACTCCTACACCAGGAGGATGTAAAATTGAGGATGTACTAAAGTACCACAGTAATGAATTAATAAACTTGACAGATTTTTAATGCGAGTAGTTAAGGAGACCAGACTTTTTTGCTAGTGTTGCTGTGTCACAAGATGAGTTTTTTTAAACTTCCTTGTCAGTAACAGACACAGGAAACTCTGGTTCACATACATTCCATCGGTCATAAAATCAGAACACACCACACAGTGCAGCTATATAGAAAAGAGGAATATCCGACAGGCAATGGCAGCACCACAGCTATCCATGAGCTGGTGAGTCACCACAGAAGCATTAAAAGCAGGCAGAAGAAATTCTGCTTGCTCCTCCTTCCCATTTGGTATTTGCCAGGACAAGCAGCCATAAAGGCATGGTGAAAACAGCAGCCAGCTCCTTCCAGTGAGAGTCAACATGCAGCTTTATTCCCAGGTGAGCCACCCAGGCCGTGACGTGCTCATGGGGACCTGCCACCTGCAGAATGATGGACGTGCTGAGACACCACACAGCCCCACCAGTATCCCAGTCTAAAGAACGAGAGGGAGTGAAGGGCCATCTGTTGACCAGGTGCTAACCTCTTAACAGTTGAACCTACTCCCATCCCCACACATCATGCCCCACCCAACAAAGGTGGATCACAAACAAGCTGTACTTTCTGTGAGGCTAGCGATGTTCTTGCAGTTTTAGGAGACCTGTAAAATGACCTGGTTATTCCAATACCTATAATGAGAACTAGAACTACAAAAACTATTATAAAAACCCTTTTACAGCTGTTAAAAATACCAGTAGAATTGTATTAAGTAATTAAGGAAAAACTATGCATCTGCAGAGCAGATCTTCAGTACAGCACCTAACCAAACCGGTGCTGCTCCAGACAATTAACAGGAAGGTCTTGTCATTACTTGTTCTGAAGCCTCTTTTGCCCACACCCGTTGAGCTTCATAAACTTTGTTTATCACTCCAGTAAAACTGGAGCAGTGAACAGCTTCCAATGAAGACTGGCAAAATCACAGCTGATTTTAAAAAACCCTAAAACAACAATTCTTTTAAAAAATGTTAGATGTATTAAAAGCTGACTTTCACTCCCATGTGTGAGTGAAAGTCAGAGTGTCTTCCTAATGATCTTTCAATATAGAAAAGTACATTTCTGTCTTAAGTACATATACATGTAAATGGTTTCACATTTCACATAAACAGTAAAATGAAAAAGTAGTCCTGAACTGAAACCATCTTCACTCTCCAATTATACTTTGAATCCATAAAAGCGTCATACAGTCACCAACCTTTCCAAGTAATACTCCAATTTAAGTGGCGTCAGATACCAAGACTATATGTCAAAACCCTTCAGTAGTTCATGTAACCATAGATCTTGTAAAATAAATTATTTTCAAGAGTTTCTTGGATTTTTCATATTTATACAAACATGAAATAAGATTTTATTTTAATAATGTAGGTATCACATATATGTGTGCACACATACAAAAATGTACCTTACTAAAGATATCTGGGATGTCTCATAATGCTTTACAGCTGAAAATTTTCCCAAGTCACTTAAGCTTCTGTAGTATTTTATAAAAATTAAACAGTTTAATACAGGATGAATCAACTGCAAATAAAATGTGTTTAAAGAAAATAGCATAAAAATGTAGCTTATCAAGCCTGATACCAGCCATCAGGCTTCTAATCTTTTATCTGCCTACACCCAGAGTAGATTTGACTGATTTTTATCAAGCCTAATTCCTGATTTCAGATTCTTAAACTTACACAGAAGATCTCTCCAACTTGTAATAAACACCCTTAAAAGCAAGTTTATGGAACAGAATCAAGTCTCACTCTGACTGCCTTGGCAAGTAATTAGTCTAGAAGCAATTAAATTACCCAACCTTGTAAGCATTTTTAAAAATAACAGTTTACTAAACTAGGCAGCAAATTTACAAATTCACTCTCTAGGAGGCAAAAGCAAAGGTTTCTGACCACCCAAACACTCATATTTCATCAAGCTGCATGCGTTCTTTAGATTGTATCTGGATGAGTACATATTTTATCTCCTTTATGTACCAAACATATTAAGTCCAAGACTCACTGAACTACTTGCTATGGGCCCAGAGGTGGGAGAAAGGCCAACTTTGCAACTACTGGTCCCACCTCTAGCAAGGGCAAACTTTTCTGGACCTGAAAATCAGAAAAACCTCACTTTGTAAAAAAAACCTAAGGCCTGTGTTGCCTCAAAACCAATGCAGACACTTTGGAAATCTGTCATAATTAGAGAAAATGCTTTTCCAATATAAATGAGGTGAACCAGACTACTGTATCTAAAACTGATCAGTTAGCTGTGACTACAGCTGCACTGAATCATGTTGTACTCGGACTTAAAAAGAATTTTAAAACTGACCCATGCTCTACATACAAAATATTTCTGCTTTCCCTCTCACATACTCCTCCATGTCGGGGGGCCAAAACCTGAATGTTTCTGGAGCTAGACAAAGTATACACAAAGTGGGCAAAATGCTTCCTATAAACAAAACAAGCGCTATAAATTCAAACTTTCATGATAATCAATATTATTCAACTGGTAAAGAAACTAAGCATTTAACTGCTATGACCAATTCCAGAGCAACTTTAAATTGCACTGAGTGGGAAAAACAGTTGGTGAGTGTCTTATTACTCAGAGAAAGAAAAAGGCAGATTGGCAGCAGTACATCCAACGTCTGAAACAGCCAACAACCTAGAAACTTCATGTCTGGTGTATCCAGATGTTCTACTTACAAGAAGGGAGTAAAGAGAAAAGATTGAATAGTTTTGTTGTTATTTTTAATGGAATAAGGTTTACGTGTTACTTTTCAATAAAAGAATGTTTGCAATCAAGATTGACTTGCACACAAAGCAAGCAAGTGAATACACTCCCATCTTCTAAATGTGTTTCTCACAGGACAACCCAGGATGTTCTGAAGTGGACCTCCTGAAATGGCATTAATAAATTATACACTACTGTACTCTTGTACATATGTGGTTGTTTGGGGATTTTAACAGTGTTCAGCATGGAAAGCAGGTATATTGCCACAAAGAGCTCTAGCATCTTCTGTGCTAAATAGAAATATGTAAGTTTACAACAGTATGATTTCTCTCACACTCCAGGAATGCAACTGGTCTAATATTTCATTCTAAGATTGGAATCGAGTATGCAACAGTTCCTAACTTATTTTACTTTACACTTATTCTCATGAAATGAGAAAAGTGGTAAATGCAAAAGGTTTCACATACAACATTTGCAAAAGACTAAGAAAATTTTGTTCATTAGTCTCTCTTAACCTTTCTGAAAAAAAGTTTTCTTTATGTTATTATAAATGCTGCAACTTACTATAATCTTCTACAAATCCATTAAAGGCACTCTTAATTTTCAAAAAACTAAATTAAATACATGAGCCTGTTTGATTCCACTTCTCTTTTGTTTGAAAGGAAAAACCTTTCACTGAGCTCAAGGAAAACGTCTCGCTTGAGCTCTATTTCACCAGACAAGGGCTGACTTTTAAATGTACGTTTGCTATAAATACTCCATGAGCACTGACACATAAGGGCTACTCAGTTATGTATAAATCTACAAGTTGCACTGTATGTTCTGTGATGGTCTTCCTCGGTAAGCCAACGCTGATCTTATGCTTCAGCTTAATTATGTCTGCATTGGGCTTCACAGGCAGGACATACTGGGCAATTTATTTTGGAAAAAAATCTACCCTGTATCTCTGCACTTTTTCAAAGAAATTACACTTGCCCCTATAGCTAAGGATAAATTACAACCCAAAAAACCCGGAGCATTAACTTCCACATAATGCAGTCTCTGCAGTTTCAGATGGATACAACATAATCCATGATAAGTGTATACACAAGCACATACTATTAAGCACTTAAATTTCTACTCCAACTGAGAGTGTTACTCATACAGTAAAAACTCAACACAGAAATTACTAAGTTCTGAAAGTTCTTTTCATTAATAGAAATTAAAAAAACCAACAAACTCAAACCAAACTCCCCTCCCCCCCACCAAAAAAAAAAAGAAAAAAAGCTGTATTAACATGTATCTAAATAGAATTTTCAAAGTTATTAGAATGCCAGAATGTAATGAAGTCTGGTACAGGAATTCTAGCTACAGCATAGATGCACTACAATTTTAGCAGGCATGCTAAGAAGTGCCTGCATACAATGAGGAAATGACACAAGAATTTTAAAACTCACTTTTTTTCAGAAGGCCTAAAACACATGTCTGGGTCATCTATTTGCAGTATCAATCTAAATACAAGTGAATAAATAAAGGTAAAACCCACTCCACTTGAGCAGAGCTGAGGTCTCACAGCTACTGAGAACAATCATGCTGTGATGGTGTAACCTTCAGATTTTACACAGCACATAAAAAGCACTAACAAAATTTTGTACAACATCTCTAGGGCACCAAAATTTAAGCAAAAACTCTGCTGGAAGTTAGGAATCAACAAAAACCAGGCAAATTGCTAACACGCAGCTACTTATCTGTTCATGATGAAGACTAAACTGGCAACCTACATACTACTTTATTTCTGTGAAACTGAGAAATCTGTTCTAGAAATGAGAATTATATTTTACTGTATTTTCCCTAAGGTCCTCCTAAGAAGCCTGTTAAGGCAACACAGGTAGTTTAGACCACTGAGGTGAATTAGTGCTGAACACTAAAAAAAAACCAAAAACAAAACCAACAAAAAAACACCTCCACAAAACAATTTAAAATCTTATCCTGAAACATTTCAATTAATTCGTGCTGGGAGGAGAAGCCAGCAAATTTCCTTAAATACTTAGAAAACAGAGACACAGGAAGACTTCAAATACTGAGGTATCTGAAATCTTAAGACCTAGAACACATGTAAAAAGTTAACAAAGTAAAAAAAATAATCCTATCAACTGTCTATATTTTCAAACACAGGTTAAAGAGATCCACATTTATATATTGATAACTAGTGTAATTACTATAATATTCAATTTTGGGAAAAAATATTTAAATTAATGTTTAAACCTCTTCCTTCTACAAGGATCTCCTACAAGATATTTGCAGAAAAGACCTTCAGAAAAATTTTACATCAAAATTGATATTCCTGTAGTCTCAAATCTTCCTTAAATTTAACACCTTGAGCTGACTGCTAAATATAAAATGACAAACAATGGTTTAGAAATTAAAGCAACTCAGACTCATTTAACTTATCTTTAAGAAGAAACAAGGTTGCCAAATAATGCAAATTATTTATGAGTAAGATGTTACATATTTGTTTTTAGAACAGTAAGTACGTTCCCTGGAGTATTTACTGCTGAACTGTCATACTCATGTTTAAAATGCTTCTATTAAAAAAGGAGCACTTTATCACCTCTCATACTATTTCAGTAAGCACTACTTAGTCTGACTACCTGTTAAAAACCCCTAGAAAATACACTCTGATTTATGTGCCAGTGGGGCCATATACATATGTATTTTAAGGTCCTTGTATATATTTTAAGGTCATTTTTTCCGTTTATACTACTAAAAGATGACTGGACAAGAAGTAGAAGTGTGCCATCCTTTAAAGAACTAAATCACAATACACTAATGAGTAAAAGCAGCATCCAAAGATTAATCAGCAAAACTTGCTCTGTCGTTCCTGCAGAACATGGGAATCCTTTCTTTCGTGCAGTAGTAACCTTAACAGAATTTAAATGCCTCTCCTCTGAGAACGTGTTGAATAAGACACCTTAAATGCAACGAATTTGCATATTCTGGTCTTCTCAGAAGGGTCTAGAGAGTATTAAAAATCTTACACTGTTTGGGACATCGATTTTAATTATTCTACGAAGATTTTATAAGAGGAAAACAGACTTTTAGAGGAACCTGGATTAAAGCCAACTAATATGACAAGTAAACAGATCACAAGTCATGCTATTCATGCTCTGGCACAGTAAAACAGTAGTTATCATACCTGAAACTTTAAATATTAAAAGCCACTTCCACAAATTTCAGGAGTACGTATGAAGAACAAGCTAAAAAATTAGTTTTTTCTTTCTAGATTTTAGAAAGTTAGCTACTAACATCTGACTATGTTTAACTGCATGCTGTATTACATAGTTGCTACATGAACAAATAACTACTGGCAGGTTTAAACAGGCAAGAGAGCAGGAAAAAGTATAGGGATAGTAAAACTTCAGAGAAAAACAGTCCCAACAGAAACCTGAACGGACTTACCACGGATTCTGTTCTTCCAACAACAGAAAACCACATTTTGATCTCCGGGACTACAGATCCTTGAAAGAAAAAAAACAATTCTCCACTTCTCTTCCAGCCCTCAACAGCAACCACCAGCTCTAGTCTGCTGGATTTTCCAAGATACCCATCAAGATAACTCGGAGCTCGATGCTATGACACAGTGTAGCATTTATCAACACCAGCTATAACCAATACAATATTCAGACTCTTACGTAATCAGTTATGCTGTTCTGACTTTCATTTACTTTAGAGGCTTTATTAAACTCTGAAAACTGCTAGAAAAAACAAAAAGGGAACCCTTTTGTACTAAAGACAAGAAACCTCCAAATTAAACAGGAAGTAATGTGCTGGCCCGCAGATGGCTAAGAAGTCACATGCGAAAGCCCCCAAAAAAGTGATATATTTTTAAAGTAAACTGCATGCACACGCAGCTTCCAAATCATCTGGATTTCATAAAAACTTAACCACAATGTGGTTGGGAGTCTGGCAGCTTTTAACATCAAAACGTCTTTCAGGGTTAGAGCAACCAAAGTCTACAAACAACCTCAAAAAGCAACACTGTTCCCTGTTCCCTATGGCCGACCACTCCTACCAACTACATTTCCATATACCTATTACAAAAGCTATTGCTAATAAAGCTCCAGAGTATTACTGTAAGAAAACATGCAATGTCCACCAAAGGGCAGAACCAGAAGTTATTCTTCTGGATCAGATATGAAGCTATATAGTTTAATTTTAACAAAAAATAAAAATGGGTTTAAAGCATTCAGTTTAAGAATTGCTGTTAGGTATTTTCCCAATTTATAAAAAATCAAAACAAAACCCAAACAAGCACAACACTGTTTACACTGCTCTGGAAGCTAACAGCTGTTTCATAAGTAATCTTGTTTTCTCTGTAATGTTTGCATATAGCATATGCACTTACTACGTGTTTGCTCAGAGAGGCTGGCCTGCCTCAGATAACACCAAAGTGAGGGGAATTAGGTGATGCACTGAACTTCTCCTCTCTCTGGCATTCCTGGCAGACCTTTAAAACTTCTAATTAAATAAAATATGAGTAGCTGTGATTAGAAAGTAAAAGAAGTAATGCACTTAAACATTTTACCTATCTCTAGGTGGGAAGAGAATCCAATACAGGGTTCCCCTGGGACCTAACACTTTCATATACCCCTTGACTAATCTCTTCAGGTTTTGTTTTGGTTTTAATTACATTAATGTTCACATGTTTGCAATCACACAGTATCCCAAGGTGATACTTCTATCGTAAGAATAAGCAGGTGCACAACATTTCAATGCAAATTGCATCCCTTCTCTGCTTGTAAAACCTTTGCTTTGACTTCAATCCTTGCTTTTTGATTGCAGAAGAGGAGGTGTAACAATCATTTGATAATTAGGAACATTTGGTGTAAAGGTATTATGTAAGGTATGATTTTTAATTTAATCATTAAAAACTCTTACTTTTCACAGACTTTAAACTAATAAAACCTCAAAACTAATAAAAACCCAAAGAATTATTAGATCACAGATTTTTTAGATGTTTCCTCAGAGATGAGCACAGAGATGAGATTTACTAGGAAAGCTCATGTTTTTTTGCCATGGGTAAAAGGAAGAAAAGCAGTCCATTGGTATTACTTTTCTTTATGACCTCCTGAGAATCTGCCCATTTTGTCCACCTCTAGAATATTATCAAACTGCATGTTAACAGACTTCATCCAAAGCCCATGACAAGTATGAGAAGCCCCATAACACGTAACAAGGAAGGCAGGTCAGCACTGACATGCAAAGGTATTCTTACAGCATGTTACTGAAAGCAAGTATTTTGCCGCATCACAGGAAAAGAACAGTTTTCCTAACAAAAACTAAACACAATCAGGGTTTTCCCTTGCTGGCTGGAGCAGGGCCTGTTGATCAGCTGCATTTTCTACTGCTACAAGCCTTTCAAAGCACTGTAGAAACCAACAGTTAAATAAACACCACTGGGCTCCTGTGCAGGGCAGCAGCAACCAGCTATTTCTGAAAGTATGAGCTTTCATTTCTTCAATTTTATGAGCATTTAATAGCCAACCTTTTACTATTAGAGAGTTTGGAAAAATCTGAATCTATTCTCATCCTTGCCTCTCCCTCTCATTTCAGGTATTCCACCTGGTTAATGCCTAGAAAATTTTAACAAATAGTCTTTTGACTTCTTCCAGCATTTTCAAAGTTAAAAACAAGACTCTTAACTTTTACACTGCTAAAAGACATACTACTTGAGACATGTAAGAAAAAAATGCTAGTAAATATCAACAATATAAGGAATAGAAAGGAAAAATGCACCAACCCTTGCTAGCTTCTCAGTCACACTCACTCAATTCTCTAAGCTGTTCTGCTCTGACCAGATTGAGAAAATTAACACTTGTGTATTCTCTGTATTCTTCATTACTCTTTTTTTTAATGAAGCCTATTACAGAAAAACACGCTGATAATTACTCACAATAAACGACTTTGAACCTCTTGAAAATAATCCTACTTAACTACTACAGCAACTTGTTTCAAACGATGCATACAATCATTTCTATCCAATGAACATTCTTATGACTTCATATTAAGCAGAAGTTTTTATTGTACATACACCAAAACTAAAACAATCTATTTCTTGCTTATTTCAGACCAAGATTTAAAACATGACTGCTTTTATATCAGAATTCCAGCATTAGGGCAGCACACAGCAGTAAGATGAAATATGACTGCCTGAACCAGTGTTTCGGCAACTGCGCAGATGAAAATTGGTCCTTCCATGACTGATCATGATAAAGAAATCATGAAATGTATTAAATAACCCGTAAAAATCTTTCAGATCAAGCTTACACACTGACCACTAGCACTGTTACATACTGCTAATGGAAGCTATATGTCAGTTGTTAAATCAACATCTCCAGTTGTTAAATCAGCCAGCTCCAATGAAAAAGAAAACTTCTCCCCCTGTAATATGCTGCTTCTCTCTAGATGAGAAATTAGATTTCACAGAGTAAAGTGAAAAAATAATTACTTCTATGGCACATTTTGAAACATTCAACAGAAATGCAGATGGCAGTCAGAAGTCTAATACATATTTAATCCAGGGTCGAGATCAAGAATTCACTTCTCAAATTATTAACCCACTCCACTAAAATCAGAGCAGAATACTGAGTTACATTTTTCAGATCCTGAACTGTGTCCTCAAAAATTGCCGATTGTTTAGCACTGTACACCTGACACCAGGTATTCCGTTACAGATGTCAGAAATCATTCTTAAAAGCTGATACCATGCAAGATTACCATTTCAAGAACAGACTATAAAATGAATGAAAGTTGTAAAAAAGCCCAAAGAAACCAAACAGTGCTGTTTAGAAGCAATTAACTATGTGAGGTAACTTAAAACAATCATGTTTTCAGCTCACGCGCTGAGTGGAGAAGAGTACCGCAGTACTCTGAAGTTTCACGTACTACACAGTGAAGAGACATGAGGAAAGACTTGTTCCATCTACTATACACCATGTAATCACAACACAGACTTTTGAGCATCACTGTAGCATAATTTATAACAAGTTTTAAACTCAAAAGATTATGCCTGCTATTTGATTCAGTTAATAAAGCTAAACCAACCAACTAGTGGAGTCTTCCATCTGGTGGCTGGAGCTGTACGTGCATTCTATACATTATTATGTAGTGCTACTAGCTACAGCATGCACCCACAGTTTTGGCTACTACTCTGTAGGTCTCTACTGTAAGGAAACAAAACTGAAACCATTCTTGCGCTTCTACACTGTGCAAAAGAAAAGGTGTTGTCTTCACAAGCTTAAATGTATACATTTGAATTGTTCTGTTTATTCATCAATTAACCCACACACACATTCTTTGCATTTACTTTTTTACTTTCAGCAGAAGTGCTAAATACACCTGTTTATTAATTCTGTTTAATAACACTGCTCATTTTTGGCTCTGAAAAAACTGAATAAACCTGTAGCAGAGGTCTGAATTGAAATGTCATAATAACTACATCCATATTATGTTTCCATTTGTATTGTCGACATCTGTGCATTTTACAGAAACATTCCCCAATCAGAATTTTAAAAGCCTGTTCAATACCATGTACACAACCAACTTAAGGAAAACAGAGGTTTTCCATTAATATTTTCCAAAGTAGGCGGATAAAAAGAGAAGCTTTTTTCAATAAGGCTCAAACAAACTGACTTCCATACCTTGGCAGCAACAATGCTCAGTCCCATTCCATTTTGTTTTTTTAGTGTTACAGTGATAATTTCAGGTTCTTTTCTCAAAGGCTGAGCCTATCAAACAGCAAAAGGGAAAGAAGAAAAAATTCAGAAGTTCCTATTCACTGCCAGGCTAGGAAAGTAACTAAGCAAAATAGTTCACTACAAACAAAACTACTTTGTTAGACCTACAGCAGGTCTCACATCCTAAACAATATATCTAGTATCTATTTTACAGGTAGAATATCTAACATGTAATTAGGATGGATTCATATTAAGCACTACACTGAGTTATACTACACTGCTGAAACTTTGAGATCCATTCATCCTTCTTTAATTTAGTAAAGAGATTATTAATGAATCACAAATCCAAAAGTAAAAGGTCTATAAAATTGCAGTAACTTTCAACAAAGACTGAAGTTCAGCCTCCACAGACCCCTGTTACAAAGGTGAGGTTGATCTACACAGAGAACTCAATTTTTAGAGCTGCATCTAGAAGATGAATTATTACAAATTATTAAGAAGACAATTAATTTTAAAGGCAGAGTTGAAACTTTAAAGTTCCAAAAAATTTAACTTCTGAATACTCTTGAATACAGCCAGAGCCCCCAAACATGTTCAGTAGTAATTTTTTTTTTATATCCTTCAACATTGTCAGTTCCTCAACTCAAAAAGTTTTCATCACAATCTTCATTAGCTGAAGGATGTTAGTTGGAGCACATTAGCTTGTATTCAAACTAAAATGTCACTGCAAGTTCCACAAGACCCATGACAAGTAAAAATACAAGCCAAGGAGAGTAATTCAAAAAAATACTAGTACTTTCTGATTTAAAGAAATTCAAATATTAGAAATGCAAGTAGTTTTTGAGCCGAAAATACTCATTATTTTAAAATTTAATATTTAAAATTTTAAATACTCAATATTTAAAATACTCAAATATGACACTATTTATGTTTCATTGCTCTAAAAATTATTTCACATAAAGCCACCATCTTTCCAAAATCAAGCTGTTTTGTAACTTTTATATTCAAACAGACAAGCAGAAAAAACCCACCACAAAACAAACAAACAAACAAACTCTTACAACAGAAAAGAAAAAAACCCCATACCTTAGCACTGAAGTGAGACTCTTTTTAGTAAGTATAATGTAAAGGAAAACTAAAGTTTTTTCAGTTTTCTTTTGTTTGTTTTTTTTTTTCAGTAAAAAGCACCAGACTAAAACTTAATACTAAATATCTGGTTGGTAACTGCCAATTTATAAATTAAAGAAGTCTGCAGTTCTATTCATAAATTATAGATCCATGTCCATATATATTTTTGCCAGTGTTTAGAAGAAATTTCTTCACAGTTTATTCTCAGATTGACAAATATGATGAAGTTTGCTTATGTGAAAATTATAATCATGCTACAGCCTAGAAAAACAGTAACTTAAGAAAATCTCCAAACAGTTCCTTAAATGCACCAATTCACTGATGAACTACACATTTAACAATGAAGCCTATTCTTCCCAATAAGGACTAAAACTGATCACATAAAACTCAATGCCTTGCCAAGATTCCAGTTGATAATTATTCACTGAATCAATACTTACCAGCTCAGCATTCTCATGGGACAGGTGACTTTCATAATCTGCACCTTCAAAGTATATCGTCCACGTGCCTGGTGACCGTGGATGAGGTGTTAGTCTACAGAAACCTAAAAGAAAAAAAGTAACATCAATAATGTCACAGTATTTTCTCAAGAGATTAGTTAAAGTAAAATAGTATTCATCTTTTTATATTCATTAATGTGTCAAATCTTATATCGCAGATGGCATTACAGGCTTTGCTGCAATTTTATGCTATTACCTACAAAATCCTATAGTTCTATATCTGTTGCTTCCAACAAACATACTTATTAAAAACTCTGCAAGCTCACAGAAAACTTCAGGGCTGCAAAACACTGCTTTTACCAACCAGATTCAGAAGAGACATGAAACACCAAATCATCTTTTAGAATACAAACTAACAAAACTCTGATTAAAACAGTTCTACAGAGAACTTTGCAGAGAGTCTGGCTAACCATTCTCAGCATAGATTTAGCAGAGGAGAAGCTTTGCATGCACTCATTATGGTTTTAAATGCAGCACTGCAGTAAGAGGTATTCAGTTTGATTTACTTTTTGCTATTTGAAAAATTCCTAGAGTTTTGGAAAAGCCACAGCAGTTCAGAAATATCCAACATTTTCTCCTAAATCATGGACACTGAGAACACACATACAACAGAAGTTAATAATCACTCCATCCAAATGTATGATATACTCCTCCTCATAAAGACCATTTTTCAGCAATTCAGTTTATGCTGTTTCATGCCAAAAAGTCCTTCAGTATAATTTAAGGGATACTTAAAAGGTAAAATTTTAATACATGCATTAAAAAAGCCTTACTTATAACGAATATACAGCCATTTGTATGGCAATGGAATTATACTTGCTAATTAAAGAATTTATTCTACTAGTCTCCTTTAGTCTCAAAACTACATCCTCTGTTACTCACTGGATAGCCAAAACAGCCAGTTTCCTACTTTTCTTTTAAATGCAAGAATACAGCTTTCCTATAGACTAAACTGGAAGCAACAATTGCAAAGGTTCACTGTAGTATAGACTGAGTCTGCTTTTTCAGTAGCCTCCTTTGCTACAGCCTTGACATTCCTAAACAAGTTTTTTAAAAAATTGCTTTCAAGCAGAAAATTAGGAAATTCTAAGAAAACTGAGTAGCACCAAATAAAGATTGTAACTCGCTCATTTACTCTAAAAGCCCAGACAGACCCTCTGCTTTACTCTCACAAGTTTAAGTCAGTTTAGTGCAAGAAGATCTATCATCTACTTGTCATCTGAAATTCTGTTGGACTACAAATGGCCAAACCATAAGTTCTTACACTGATCAACAGTGAAAGAACTATTTTAAGCTCACTATTTTAATGTTACATGGAAACAGTTGATAAGTAAAAAAAAAAAATAAAATTGATTTTAACTATTCAATTCACATTAATTTTAGAAAAAAAAAAAAGTTTTTGGGCCAAAAAAAAAGCANGAACTAAAATATATTCTGCATTCTGTGTTTGCTACATAGATCGTTGTAAAACAACAAAAGAATTAACCTCTTTGACAGAGTGGATCTAAAAATTCTTGTAAACCACTTGGAACATTTCTGACAACATCACAGGAATAGCCATCTTCTGGTAAAAGAAAAGGCAGCTGTAAGTCAGGATCCTCTTCCAGCTGGACTTCTCGGCCATCGCTGCGAGCAAGTTCATCAGCCGTATTTTCTGCAACAGTTACTACATTCTCTATCAATTCCTGGACAGAAGGCAGAAAGACATTGTTACTACAAAGGAATAATTTCATTAAGTTAAAAAACTTTATATTATGAAGATGCTAAGATTGCAAGAAAAAACAATTTGAAAAATAAATTACCAGTTACAAAACTTCTTTGGCTCTGCTATGTACAGTCAGTACATTTTATTTTATGAAATCCCATAGATAACTGTATTAGCAAATGTGACAGAAGCTCTTATTTTTACTTCAGTTTTTTCCAAACTTGTGGTGCGTGTTGTTAATAATAATAACAATAACAACAATAAAAAACAACCAAGCAACTATTGAATTCTACCTATGTGTAAACAGGTAATATAGGTTATGTTCTTCAGCAAGACTTAGTAGTTGGGTAGTCAATACATAAAAACATCTCCAAGTTACAAGTCCTTCCTCCCATTCCCCCAACACCTTTCCAGCTCTTGCATTAGTGCTTCTCACTTAATAAACAAATCCAAAGTTAATAGACTTTGTAGACAATGTATTCAGCTATATAAATATTAGATTGCCTCTGCCTTTTTTTAAGATCAGTGAACTCTCAGAGTTTACCCAAAGAGTGTTTTTCACAATTCTGCAAGGAGCATAGCTATCTTTTGAATTCTGCCATGGATAAAGCTTAGAATAGTCAGTTGTCTTAAATATCAAGATAAAAACACAGTCCCAAAAGCAACATTATACATATATACACATACAAATTCCAGGTATCAATATGTTAATCAAAGGACAATCTGTCCACTGTATGAAAGGTTTCAAGGTCCCTGGATGTTTACACCCTACATGTCAAAAAAAGTAGTGCTTCTGATGCTTTCCTTTGATTTCTACAAATTATCAAACTTTGTTCCCTCTGGTTACACACAAAACCAGGTTTTAGGAGTGCTCTGTCCTCTCTTCTAGCACCTTTCTGTATTTCATGACAAATGGTGTAAGGTGCAGTGACGCCTATCTGAATATGTGCAACATGGAAAGGTATTTTCCTATCCAACTCAGTGTAAGAGATTCTTGTTAACACCCTGCTAGAGTCAGTGAAGTACATCCACCAAAGATAAACCAGCTATTCACAGCTGGTGGTCTTTTATCTCAGGAATGTTAAAACTGCACAATGAGTGACAGAAGAGACTTACTGTTGGGATGAGTGGTTCATCTGGAGCACAGTGATAATTCTGCAACAAAGCTTGTAGCTGCAGAGAATTCAGCTTAAAGCAAGTACTGTTAATATTTGGAACATCTGCATGTGAGTATTTGTCCATGGTAAGCAATGTGGTTGCCTAGACAGGAGAAAAAAGTCCCAGATGACAAATTCAAACCATAATAAAACTTTAAGCCTTGTGTCTAAATGTTCCTTAGACAAGAGATAGGAAAAGAGAAAGCAGGAAGACAGACTTGTAACAGAAGCAACATAAATAGCCCCCCAAACAAACACTAAATACATCTCCTGTACCAAAAGATGGATTAATATTAAATCTGTCATAAATGAAGCATATCAAAATTTTCAGCTACTCTTCCTGTCTCTGTTTACTGTAGTTACAGCTCAGTCTTGTAAATGGAAATTTAACAGCCATGTTCACTATTAATTTCACTTGTAACTTAAACATTAAGGATATTGAAAACATGTTTTGTGTCTTTACCCCAATGCTACCTCCACGTTCCAGGATTCATTCACACAAGCTATACTTGTCCACATGAACACAGGAACACATGTCTACATGTCTAGGAACACAGCATAGGCAAATATTCTCTTTGAATATACGAATATGTGAGAAATCTTAATCACAAATACACTCACCTGTACTATTCTGCTCAGGTGGCAATCAGCAGCCAATTCTAAACCTTGTTTTTCTGCCCAGGCTTCAATGTGGCCAAGCTGTTGGCGAACAATAGCTCCCCAGTAATGTGAACATAACCCTGAATCTGGGGCTGTAACTAATCTGTTAAAAAGCCACATGTTGATAAAATGGAACAGCTGGGAGAAGAGCTGTATGGTCAGAGCAGCATTCACTCTACATCGTCTCAACAGGGACATGGCTCCAGTCAAGGTATGCAGCACATCATCTACAGAGATAAAACAAAAAGTCACTCCTGTTCCCAAACTGCAGGGTACACTGCTTTAGGCAGTAACACAAAGAGAGTCAGCTCAGGCTGGTGAATGCTAGGTGGAACCTACACGTATTTAAGCTACACAGTCTTTCAGAAATACATTTACTGCTCCATGATTTTAAAGATAGAGCAACATTAAAATGCTGGGGGGAGCGTAACCCCTGAAATGAAAATAAATTATTGGGGAAAATATTTATCATACAAGTAAATAACTGGCTATACCTGATATTTAAATCATATCCTCACTTTAGTAAACTAATTTTTCTATTAGTTTTTATAACAAGTGGCAAACTTCATATTCTACTGTTCCAAATGCTAATTCCAATTATTCCGAATCTTCTTCTAAGTATCAAATTGTACTCAGATATTTCAGCAGAAGTTATTGGCATTGAATGATGCACTTAAACTATAGAATGCACCTTCAGTTTACACGTGCAATCAGATTTTTAAAACATTATTCCGAATCCTATTTTCCAATTACTCCTTTGCAGTATTACCTAACAAGCAGCAGGGACTTCTATCAGTGTCACCAAGAACAAACAGCCTCATATGCTTCCTAGTGGAAGCAACACATTTATCTCCAGGTCTTCTTTAAAGCAATACTTTAAATCATAAATCTCTTTTGAAGAGACTATTAGTTTCTTTTTAGAATTGAAACTCAGGATTGTGTATGAAATAAATATCTGTAGGTTATAAGAAATCTATGAGACAGCTCAAAAATAACTGAAATAAGAACAGCATCTGCTTTTATTCCAGTATCAGTTTGCCACATGTCCTGTAATTGTGTCCCCAGAAGTACTCTCACAGTACAGGGCACTACAAACATAGCAGTGCATCTTCAGTCGTCCTTAAAGGCTCAATGCAGAGAAAAAGCAAGAACAGAAAGCTTAATACCTAAAGTACCAGAAAGTATCTATGAAATTTGTATAAATACTCTTCGTAGTTCAACAGAAAGCTCTATTTAATTGCCCTGCAGATCACCTTTCCTTCAATTATTAAGGCATTAAAAGTTTGAGCACAGTCACTGAGCTGGGATTACAGACACAGGGTGATAGCACACATTGAGCAGGATGCTCTGGCAGACAGGAGCAGCCCAGAAAGGTTCATTCCTGTGAAGCAAGCATCATGTTTCAAGTATCATGGCAGGGAACTCTGGCAGGAATCTACATGGCCAGTCAGCCTGACCTTAGTAGAGGTTCTTGATCAGGTTCTCCCATAACATCTCTACAGTGAAACTGCTGAGGTGAGGACTGGGTAAATGGATGGCAACACATGGAGAGTCCTGGTTGGATCACAGGACTTGGCAGATTTGCAGATACAATGTCCAGTTGGCAACCACAGATTAGTAGCTTCCCTCATGTTTTAAAGTGAGACTGATACTGTTTAATTAACAACTTTCATTAATGAACTGAGCAATGTGATGCAGCACATTCTCAGCAAGTTCACAGATGATACCAAGAGGGGGCAAAATACTGATACACTAAAGAGACGCAGTATTTTTCAGAAGGGCCTCAGCAGGCTGGAGAAATGGGGTGACAGGGACTTCATGAAGGTCAAAGACAACTGCCAAGTCCTGCATGTGGGACAGAGTAAGTCTGTGTAACAGCACAGGACAGGTGCCACCTAGATAGAAAGCACCCCTGATGACAATTATGGAGAGATCCCAGCAAACATCAAGTTGAATGTGATTGAACAGTGTGTCACTGCTTGAAAGGAATCCAGTGGCACACTAAGCTGTTCAGTCAGCAGCAGTGCAGCTAGCAGGAGGGAGAGAGGGAAGCAAACCTTCCTGTGCATTCAGCACTGCTAGACTGCATCTGGAGCACAGCATCCAGTTTCAGAATCCCCAGCACAAGGAATATACAGATTTAAGGAACCAAATTCAGCAGAGAGCTGAATCATCCATACAAAATTGATCCAAATAATTCTCAGGGGTTAAGGTAACTTGTAAATGTAATACCACTAGTAATGAATTGATGTTTTCCTTAAAAATGAATGGTATGGTTTGGAAGACACAAAGTTCAAATAGTCTAACCTATTTTAGGCCTCTGAGGATTATTTTCCTCTGGATCATCAAGGAATGCTGGCATGTAGTTATTAAGTTCTGACTGCAGACAATGAACCAGGTACCTAGAAGGGAATGAGGAAAAAAGTGAATTTTAAATCCTTTGTGTTCATTACAAATGGTTCTAAAAAAAGAGATCTATCAAATTGCGAGATACCTGAAATTTCTGTGTTATTAATGTGATTATAGGAAACCAAATAATACTTTTTAAAAGGCCTGAGAGACCAATTTTCCCATAAATTTCCTAGAAACACTGGACAAAGAATTAGGTTGTCTGGGAACAGGCACAGACATTTATATGCAATATTGCTACCCTGGTAAGAGACAGTCATATTCTACATGAAGAGATGCTGTCAGGCCAATGTTGGGTTACATAAGTAACCATAATTTGGAAATTATTTTTTCCAAACAGAAATAGACTTTTCCCTGTTTTAAAATCTAGCAAGAGCAGTACTTAAAAAAAAAAAAAAAAAATAATGTTGTGACCCAACACACAAAATCCTGAAATGGCCCTAGGGCTTTGTGTGAGAAATATTTTGATTGTTTTACTTCTCTTACCTTTAACTACCCTAAAATGACAATCTGTTTTAGTATACTTTCTCTTCAAATAATTAAATATTCTCTTAACTCTGTTTTTGCTCATTCATTTATATAATTTCTGCTAAGAACTGAAACTAAAGAGGAATCAGATTGTAAACATGTATACAAGAAAATATTTCATAGCTTTCTAAAACTCCTCCCGTATTTCACTAGAAACATTTCTAATGAAATACCCACAATTGCTAGAAATTAAATCCATGGCAATTTCAACCAGTCCTGGAGTATGCCATAAAGTTACCATAAAGTGACATTTTCACAGCAGACTTCTTTCTGTTCATGCCTCAGTTGAGCTTTTTTATTTGCCTTCCAAGTATCTATCCCAGGGGTCTCCAGAAGTTTAATACATGCATTTGGAATCTGCCATGTTACACTATACTTAGGGAAAATCCACACAGCTAAAATTCAAGAACAATTTGGCATCCAGACTGTTCATAATGTAGAGAGAGAAACACAGCACCATTCATTCCTAGCCACAGCAATATTCTGTCTTTGATCACTACCTGGCCAAATAAAGTAGCAGGAAGTTATTTTAGGACACCAATTCAAGACACTGAGCTGTGGTAAAAGGCACAGCTTCATTAACAACTAGTGATTTACAGATGCAATAAAAATTGAAAGACTTTGTCAAAATAGCTACTTGCTATACTCTACTTGTCCAAAATTTACCAACAGAAAAAAAAAAAAAAAGAATCTGTGGGAATCCATACAAAGGGGTCTGGTGCTCCCCTGAAACCTTTTGAATGTTCAGAAAGCAATGACAAAGTTTCACAAACTACACATATTGCTCTTCTGAGAAACACAGGCCCTCAAAGCTAAACTGTTCAACCATGGCTAGGTCTCCCAGTCTCATCACAGTATAAAAAGAACACTCCATACAGTATTTCATATTATAGAAAAATGAAAATACTATATTTAAAATAGTCATCCTACAAGTGGGAATAGGCTGGGTCTAAATAATCCAAGGTACACTGACACTTCTCTAAACACTAGTTTCTGATTTGCAGATTTGCTGAGAAATACTTGTTCAGTAGTGGCTCAGGGAGAAGAAAAAAATCTGAATATGAATAGAAATTAAGCCTTTCTTTTTGATTAATGCTGTGCTCAGCCAATATTGTTATCTTTATTCAAGGACACTTTCCTCTGAGGGTTTCCCTTCCCATTTGGCTATTTCATTCAATTTTTCCTTTAATCAGTATTGTAATTGCCTGAGCTGACAAGTACAGCTTGATTTTTACTCCAAGCCAAAACCTGTCTTTCCTTTTTAAGAAAAATCTCTGTAAAAAAACCACTGTGCAAATTGCTACTTATGAGAATCATGGAATTAGATTATATTTAGAAGCACTTAAAGAGCACAAGTTTCATTATTTTAAAGACCCAGGAATATTTAAGCCTATATATTTATATACTAACAGCAAAACTAACCATTCCTCACAATTTCACATTCACTTAAGAGAAAGCAATCAGCACAAACTACATTTCCCTGAAATTTTCATTGGCACCTTCAACTATCACAAGACCATCTAACAGACGAAGCTTGTGCACAACTCAGTGATCTATATTCACAAAACAGGGCATGTGTCTAAAGGAGTAAGTCTAGGCCACTCTTTGAAGTTTTCCTCTCAGATATTTAACAATACACAGAGGACATTATCGCAATATTTAAAATTTGGCAGAAATGTGAAGTTGTTCTATAAAACACAGAAACAGAGAAAATAGTAATTGAAACAGAAGCCTGATAGCCTTACTTGAATGCCATTTGAACCAAGTGTGCCAAAACATCTTGTGCATCCACAGTAATTCGGCTAAGATCTCTGTCTTGCTTTATGAAATTGAGTAGTTCAGATGCATTTGCCATCCAAAAGGCAAGGGCCCCAGCAATATTCTTCTGTTTCTGTAAGTGGAAAGAAGCAAGAAATAATACAGGGAAATAATTTTCTGATAAAGCATGGCAGCTTAAAAAGGCTCCAAAAGATAGACCAGTACCTCTTCCCCTTTCACCAAACATCTCTCAGATACCAGATATTTGCAAAATGTTTGTACGTAATACCGCAATTGCTGTAACTACTAAGTTCAATTTTAACATGTTCACAGAACACATGAAATACTAACAAATTGCCAATAGCCATATCAATGAAAGCCACAGTGTAAGCATCTAATTACACAGTGCTCAGAGCTTAGCAGATGCAGTATCTGGTAATCTGTGCACTTTTAAGCGCATATTCACTACTGCCCGCTGCCACGCTGATACTGCGCTCACTGGCTTTGATACCACGTGATTCAGTATCAAGTACTGATCTATCTCACCATCTCCCGACCACAAATGCCAGGCCAGGCAACCTCAGATGAAATCCAAAGAATAGGAACCACAAACAACAAAAAAAAGAAAATAAAGGGAAGAAAAAGAACTTTGGTCATTTCATATCCACATTGAAGTGCGTTAAGCAGAAATTATGGAATGCCGTAAAAGTTGCAAAGTCAAAAAAGGATTTTAGTACTGCATGTTCCAGTTGCTGAATGAGTGTTATGAACTGTTCAAGTCCAGTTGTTTGAGTATTGTATTTTGATATGGAAGCAGCATGAGAAACTGAGCTAAGCCAACATAGCTAGGATCAGTTCCCAGCAAATATATCCTACCTGATCAACCTGGTCTACCTCCTGGAGAAAAACGGACGAAGGAAATCAAACAGAATAGAAGAAAGAAACTTGTGAACAATCATGAAAGCTTTAGAAATCAAACACTAAATATGAAGGTACAACACATGTTCACAGTTATACACAGATGCATTAATCAGTAGCTACGATGCAACTGAGCTCCTTCTAAAAAATTAATTTTGATAGGACCAGTAGCACAACAGCTACGAACTGAAGTGCCTACATGTCACGATTAATTCAAGCAATTAATGCCTTAAACTAGTTACCATCCCAGACTGGTTATTCGATGCTCAGTGTGCCAGAGACACCTTGCAGAAATTTTTGCAGGCAATGGGGTAACTAGTCATCCAAACAACAGATCCTGGGAGTTATTTGCCCACACTGCTGCAATAGAGACAATATACGAACACACACAAAGAGGGAACAGAAACCCCCCATCCAAAAAGAAAAAAAATAAAACAACCAAACAACAACATTCAAAAGCAAACAAAATACACGGAACATCTATGACAGATTTAATACATGACTTTTCAATTAAAGAAAAAAAGATTGTTTGAAACAACAGAAGAGTCAAATGAAATAACACACTAAGTTTCTTAAATGTTAATAAATATAAAGCTACACGGATTTAAAAGAAAAAAAAAAAAAGAATCCACCAGATGTTTGTCTGATTATTTAGAACTGAGCTCTTAATGATTTTTTACTTTCTGTTCAGATCACTCTCCCCCACCTGCAACATGGTGAGCTTAGATGCAAATATTTGGAGGTGTTAATATTTTAATTTTAGTAAGAGCTCAAAACACCAAATTGCTGCTTTTTTGTTTCTTCTTCCTTTCCAACCAAAGCACTCTTAACTGACTGAAGATGTGTTGGCACAGAACAAAAGGAAATGCTCCTTCTACAAACAAATGTTAAAATTTAAAAAGGATGAAAAATGCCACAGAATGATTTGGGGAAAAAAAAATAAGAACACAAAAAAAAAGGCTTTTTAATATGAACTAAATTTCTAATCCTGCTTTTTTATTCAAAGCACTGAGCCTTCTCATAGATCTCTCCTATTTTATACCTAACTCATACAAAGTAATCTATAATATTTGGATACAAGTATTCTATATGAAGTCAGAGATTTAATTTGTTAGCAAATACTGCTTGAGTAACTTCACAAAGAGACTTGATAGCTTTCTGACCTAGGCAGGCAAAATCAGGATCTCAGCCATTCATTTACTCCCACAATACAGCACAGGAGTTTGTGCACCTTCTCATTACTTCTGTTTTGGGTGCCTCTCTTCCCTTGCCTCTCATTTGTTTTCTCTGTCTCTCACACCATCAGATCTCCTTCAGGGCAGGAATGCTTTCCACTTGAGACACACAAAAAAGCTATTGTGATACAACTTATTACAGGGTAATTTGACTGTGACAGCCATAAATATAACCACTTATGTTACACCATAGGTGGAGTAATTTGACTTAGCTTAGCTTGTACTGTTTCTACTCCACTAAGACAGGTCCAAGCCAAAGACATTTCACTGGTCATTAGAACCAATGTATTTCTTTGCCTTCAGCCTATTTAAACCTTGACATTCACTATAAAGTTTTACTCTTGGCCAAGGTGTATTTTCCCCCCCTTTTCCTCTGGCTCCTTCACCATGACATTTGAATGAACCTCCTCCCAATTTTTATATGCAACCTCTGACTCCTTTCAGTTTATCTCCTGCAACTAGGCAACATCTTTCACAAACCACAAACGCTGCTTCCTTGCTGATGTGTTCCTTAAAATTTAGGTTGGATATTAGATTGCAGCTGAAGTTACAAGGCTGTAGAAATGGCCTTTCACAAAGAACAGTCCAGACAAATAATTGAGTTTAGCAGTTTTGTAACAGTATTAGTAGGATTATAGAAAATACATTTGCTTACAACCACAAGGCTGCACATGACTTGGGAAGCCCTTCTCAGTGTGGTAAATTAACATTTTCACAGGATAATCTACTTTCTAGGTTTGATTTGTTTTCAAATAAAACTGATGTTTGAGTCCACCCCCCTAGTATCTTCTAGCAGTCACCTTATTTGCCATTCAACACTTAAAATAGAAAATTTTTATCTCTGCTTTCCCACTGTACCCACCTCCATCACTACAACTCTTTTTAGGTTCATTATAACTAGCATACATTAGTTATATAAACTGAGTGATTTTCTTTGCTTCAGACCTGTAATTTTCAGTTTTTATTTGAAGCCTACCCTTCTCTGTTTACTTTCCATTCTAGATGCTGAATTGCTTATGTGCAGGCTCTTGCCAGTTCATGTTCTCTCCTATAGCTAGTCTTCTCTCTTCCACAGCCAGATTTAATTTTTTTTTTAATAAAAGAGCCTGAATATTAATTTTTGATACAATTTCAATTTTATCAAATATTCACTGGTTGTGACATCCAGATTCAAAGCAACATACTAGTTCTTCATTTCAGAAGCAAACTACTGTTCAGTCTTTGATCAACTTTGGAATGCACACAGAAGGCAAATCTTACTTTCTTACTGCAAAGTGTCCTCAACACCAGCATTTCCTCCCAATCTTTCCTGTGAAAGGTGGGAGCCTGTTGTATAAGATTACACAGGTGTCTAGAGTTAACATTCTCCCACTAAAAACTTCACTAAATCTTTCCAAAACCTGAACAGGAGCTGAACAATTTTGGTTTGCTGTGAGTTTCATGCCACTCCTGTTGTTTACTTTCCTCTCTCCATTAATCAAGCAGTTGTGTAACACTTGCATTGCAAATTCTCTAAGGCAGGATTGACACATTTGTCATGCCTGTACAGCACTTAGTGCAGGAGGGTCATTGCTGCTATTCTGGCAGCACTATTTGCAGCAAAACCACCTGTTTTAATAAATATAGAAACAGATTTCTATTTAACTTCTGAGAAAAACCTGCAGACAAAGAAGTTTAATTAACTAATTTCTGAGGATACTTGAACTAGCACTCTTTTTTGAGAAAATGATCAGTCTGTTTTATCAATGCAAGGTACACAATGCAGGATATTGTCTAATACCACAGACAACCCAACGGATCTTGTCCTGCATTTCTACACGAAACAGAATTCCCTCTGTGACCCTGTAGAAGTCTTGCACATATGGTAGGGAGAGTGTTAGACTACATATAAAATGTTGAAACATTTGAGAACTTGTATTTCTCTTCACAAAGCAGTTGTGTCAGTTTGGCTAAAGATGTCCAAGTTTTATGCCCAGTTTTATGTTCAAGATGTCCAACCATTTTTGTGGCTACAAAAGTTGTAAAAGTAACAGGGTCAAAATTTTAAAGTCATGTTTCTTTTTAATATGTTCAAGTATCAATCAGTGCAAACAAATGCTAGCTATACAGTATTCTTTAATAAGCCTATCCAACTTGTTTTACAAGGGTTCACAGCCAGAAATGTTTGCAAAGGTCTTACCTTCTAGAAAAGAGTCACCTCCTGTCAGAGAACAATCTTCAGAGCACAGACACTCCCTAACTTTCTACACTGCTCAGGAGAGTTTCTTACCATTGACATTATTCACTGACATAAAAGCAGTCCATAAAAGCCCTTCATAAGGGCAGTCAATGCAGGTATTACTGCTTAATCAACTAATGATAAGGGTCAGACTAAGAAAAAGGCTAAGAAGTTTGCTGGATTATCAACAAAACGTAGGCAATTCCCTTGACATATTTTGGCAGAGTAACTCACCTGTATCACTCCTTCCATCATGTTGACCATCTTGTTGACTATTGCAATGACTTTGTGAGTGCGCTCAGCAGGAGTGATGTCAGGTCTGTATTGGCTGGACAATACATACCGACACGTCATGTACAAAACATACGTTGGGGACAGCTTAAAGTGAACTGTCGAGCTATTTGTGTAATTTATAATGGCAGATAAGAAGGCATCTTCAGCTGCAGACAAAGAGGAAAAGAAACAGTATGTCATAAATCCAAAGCCAGAAAGAAAAAGAAAAAAAACAATTTCCTAACTTGAGGCACAAAGGATTTTCTTTGGGAGAAGGAGAGAAAGGGGGAGCAACTTACAGGAATTTGAATTCTAAGCTGTCTATTATGTACTACAGTTAGTTAGACTAACTAATAAAACACTTAGATAAAGCCAGAAAATTTGATCATTGGGAAACATTTCTGTACTATTTCTCTACTGAAAACTTGCATCTTCAAGGGAGAACAGGAAAATCCAAGATTTCTTTTGCACATTTTACTCCAACAAAGCTCTCTTACTAATGAAAATCAGTCTTTGCTTGCTCACAAATCTATTTAGTTTCAAATATTTGAAGCATGGACAATCTCTAGTATGTTATTTTTCTACAAGATCTGAGGCCTTAAAAACCTGAGACAAAAATAATAAAAACTTAAACTCTAAATGACAATGTAAACATAATCAGATTTTATAGAAAATTTATTTTGACCAAGATGGAATCTATTACACAAGGCAGAGAGAACTATAGAGAAGACAATGAATCCAAGATACTGTCAAGGAGATGGGATTAAAATTTTTTCCACATTTAATCTGAATATCTGAAGATAAGGAGTTGAAATGCAATCACAATTAAGATATTCATGAACATGCCTCAACATCTAAAGTATCTATTCACCCTCCCAATAAAACAAGTTATACTACTAGACTGTCTAGCATATGTATAATGGTAGTTTCTTTCAATGTTTACGTAAATTATCCTAAAGTTTTCAAACTGCCTGAAATATTACAGTAGAGGAGAATGTATTAACAGGTTAGTATTGTAACTTCACAATTTACTCACAGCTTTCCCTGAATTCAATACTGGCAGGCAGAATCAGTTCTGGTCCATGGGTATCCTGAGATCTAAAGAAAGATGAGAAAAATTGAAACAAATAATCCACATATGTGATACTAATTACTGTAAAATTACATATTTCTCCAAATACACTGGTTCCAAATATTGACACAACAACCTTCAACAGAATGACCCTTTTTTTACCTTTCCTCCAGAATCATTCAAGCTGTATTTGCCAGCAATACAACAGATAAAAACACAGACTTGAACTGTGGAGTCTGATATTAATGAACACCCTCTTGTGTGCTGCACAGCAGACTGATAGGATCAGTTTGCCATCTGCCATTGACAGGATTCAAATAACAAATTATTCATGGACACATGAAAGAAATTGAATTAAGCTTTGCCTGAAATATCAGCTTGGTTACAACAAATGTACTTTGCTGCCTTTCATGCCCTCAAAATTTCTGAAGTCTTAGTCAACCTATTTATCCTGTTTTCTGGTAAAGAGGGAAAGGAGGTCAAACCCAGTCCCTACCCCCACCTAGCTGTTGCTACACTACATTAAGAAACAGCAATCAGCCCCAGAATTGTCCTCACTGAAACTGGCTGCAGAGCTATTTCTCACCAGAACCCATCAGAGAAATCACAAAGTAGAAAACTGAAGAGAGATTTGACTTTTCTGGTGCCTGCAAAAGGTTAAGTATGTATTTCACAGAATAATCACAGAATATCCTGAACAGGAATAGAAGATCAGAGTCATTGAGTCCAGCTCCTGGCCCTGCACTTGAGGCCCCAAGAGTCACAGCATGTGTGTAAGAGAATTGTTCAAACATTTCTTGAACTCCATCAGGCTGGTGCTGTGACCACTTCCCTGGGAATCCTGTTCCAGTGCCCAATCACCCTCTGGGTGAAAAACTTTTTCCTAATTTCCATACTATTATTACTGCCTTAAGCAAAGGCATTACCTGAGCTGTTCTCTGTAGCTGGGCACCTATTTTTAGGAAATTGATATAATTTTGATGGCTGATGTCAAAAGATCTCAAACTAAATTTTAGCATATTGAATCCAAAGGTCTGGAGGTACCTTTTGGTTTTAGTGGGGTTTGTTTGGTTGCTTGCTTTTTCACAAATTTGCAAAACCTTAAACCAGCAGAGAACTCAGGTTATGCCATCTAGATAATGCCTTATTATAAGAAGTGCTCAGCAAACCCAGTTTCTGGGGAGTTGAAAGTTAAGGAATAGCAGGCACAGCATGGCAGCATGTACACAAATTTTTGCCATTTCAGTTACATTTCAAACATGACAGCATGCTGTCTTTATGAAAAGCACCCAGCTGGTATGTAAATTGTAGTATTTGTATCTTTTTATTGCTATAGATTTAAAATGAACTAATTTGTCACTACTTCCACACTGTCAAAAATACACCATCTTCACTGAGAACGTAATTACTTCCATAGAAAAATTACTAATACACAGCATTATAAAACGGAACTATAGTGACAACTCCAGAGAAATTTTCAATCTTTCATTTTAGGAATGTTAATAAGAGATAGAAATATTTTAACAAACTGACTAGTAAACCAGTGACAGATTTCAGCTGATGATTTATTTTATTTTCCTTAGAACAAAATGATATTGATTAGCTTCAGTACATATAGAGGAACTGGATTCCCAGTCAATGACAGACAATGTGTCATGAATGATGAGACCTGTTAATAATGCAAGATTGTTTACAGACTTCTGGAAATTTGCCATAAGAGACAAATTAATACAAAGTGTTCTTTAAAAATTGTAATTTAATTTTGTCTGTAAATTAGTTGTCTAGGAATTGATGCAGTAATCAATTACTTAACTACCCTAATAGGAGTTCCCTTCAACAAATCATGGAGTCATAGGATGGTCTGGATTGGAAGGGGCCCATCTAGTTCTAACCCCTGTACTACTTCTTCCTTCCCCTAAAAACACACAGAAGAAATACTCTTTAATTAAGCCTGACATATTAGAAATCTAAGTTGGAGCAATTCTCTGTGCTTCTGATATGATAACACATTTTAATGGATACATTTCAAGTGTATATAGTCTTTATGCCATTGCTCTTACAGATAAAGCCTCTCTGCGGCGATGAAATTCTTTTGAGCTAAAGCAGTCTGAAAGTCTAGTTAGGTTTAGAAGGGCCGTAAAATATGGATTAGGGGTTGCCTCCTTTCTTAGTAGAGGGTCAGGTAATTTTACACCTTAAAACTGCATTAAATGCAATAATGCATTCTCCTGATCATTCTGTATTCTCATAGATTGTCTCTGATAAACTGCATAAAAAATAAAACACCCTTGTGTGATTGCTTTAGTCAACACACTAGCTATGTATAAATTTTTAAGGCATGTTAAAGCAAGGAATCAGGTAAGCATCTGCATTCATTTAACACCACTTACATATCATACTTTTTTCCAACCAAACACATCTTGAAGAACTCCTGGAAGGCATCCAAGGCAAAAAACTATCTTTTCTCATTTTTATGTTTGCTCATGTTAATGGTAGTCAGTCATCTAATGAGCATGAATGATCACAATCCTTAAATAAATAGTCATTATGTTTGATTTCCAACAATCACATTACAATCAGAACAATCATACCCAGTAAGTAAACTGGAGTTATGCTCTCAGATCTCAATTATCTTTCTTTCTGGAAATGAAAAAAACATGGCAGCCAAGTTCTAATCTTTGGTCTTCAACTCATGAGTTATTGGAATAAAGTCTAATTTGCCTTACTATTCACCTTTACAGAGCAGCGATGAACACAAAGAACATTTAGTGTGGGCTGGAAGTTGTACAGTAACAAGAACCTGAAACTTGTCAGTGAAGAATGTTCGGGTTTTTAAACTGATAAAGCAGTTCACAATTACAAGTAAAGCAGTTTACAATTACAGTTCACAGTTTACAATTACTGTCCTTAGAGTTCACAAAAGGACACCATTCCAGAGGAAACCTAACTAAAGGTCCACAAAATACAACCACAAAGGGGAAGAATTCCATGTAATCAGGCAACTCATTGCTAGTTCGTCAAGTCCTAATCTGACATCCTGACTTTGCTAATTTCTTATTCTCATGGACACAGTGAGCGTATCTGAGAAAGAGCACATGAGAGAAGTGCTGTATTTAGATAAATAAGACTCATTACACAACACATACTACAGATATGTAAGATATATACAGAAATAAAATATCAGTGTCAGGGCTGGTAATGAAGATCTCTGAGGTCATAGTCATCACAAAATTAAGTGTGATCTAAATGCCTCTAAAAATATTTTCTGCACACAGGAACCATGGTAAAAAAACCTTTGTAAAAACTAGAAATGAATACTCTCTTTAGAAGGAATTTAAGTTAAAAAACTGCCAACAAAATGAAGCCAAGATATAGCTCACAGATGGCTCCATGTTTTTGAAATGCAGAATTATAGCACAAGATAATCCTCTTCACAGAAATTTAATAAACTTCATATACATACAGAGGCACAGATCAAGAAATATTAACTGCAGAAGCCTCAAGAACTTCTGACAGGCTATAAAAAGTTCAGAAAGAAGTTTTGTTCATCTTTTATGAGGAAAATTGTAATTAAAATACTAGTAATTCACGAAGGAGTTAAATCTACACAACCTTAATAAAATTCTAAAAAGGATTTGAAGATGGCCAGGCAGTCAAACACGAGAGTGTAGAGTAGAACTGAGTTGTATTCTAGCCTGACTTCACAGAAAGTATTTAAAAGATGCCCCTGCTATAGAACACTTGATCATTCAAGCTCAAGTGGAAGCACAATTTTTTGCCTTTTTTGGTTGTATTTTCTTCCTGCCACGCACATCTTTGAATTCTCTTTTCTGTCTAGTGAATAATGTATCAATTTAAAGTTTAAAAAAGCTTCATACTGCAAGCTTTACAACTTGGATCACTGCACGTTTTAACCCTGCAGCACATTTACCTTAACTTTCATCCATTTATCAGAGCTGTTCATCTAAATTTAAAAGTTGATTTATGTAGACAGCAATACAATCTTGTATTTTTTGAAAGATTTGAAAAAAAAACTCAATTCACATTCTCACTGATTTGCTGAGGTGTGATAGGAGACTCTAGAGATTATCTGATTCCCTGCTCAAAACAGGGTCCACAAGAGCAAGTTGCTCACTACTCTGGTCCAGTCAGCTTTTAAATATCTTCAAGGACAGAGACTCCACACCTGCTGACAACAGCACAGTAGACAAAGCAATGACCTGGTTATTTCACTTTCCAGAGTAAACCACATCATCTTGCCACTGACAAATGAAAATGTTAAGTAATTGTACTTTACATTTCATATGACATGCCTAAGCACAAATCAAAAATGATGTGACACGACTATCAGCCTGCCTTTACAAAAAGAGAACCACAAATAACAGAATACTGAAGCAAAGGATTAGGTTTTTTGGGCTTTTTTAAGTATTGTGAAGTTTTTTGCTTTGGTTGTTAATCCTGTGGTTTTTATTTGGAGAGAGATCTCAACGGAAATCTCGTTCTCCATATGAATAACCAGATAATTTGAAATATTTCAACGCAGCACTTGATCTACTGGAAAAACAAATCCATTTTTTCGAGTCTGAGAGGTAACAGATCGCATGTTTCCTACCTGCTGTCCTGTCTGCGGTAATCCTGCTGGTCTATCCTGATCATCGGCTTCACCATCCCGCGCTCGGCTGTGCTGGACGCACACGATGCCCTGTCACCGTCCAGCCTGCTGGTGCTCTGATTCAAAACAGCGGGACAGGTGCTTAGCATGCAAGCACTGCATCACACAGCATTTGTGCCTAGCATCGCTAAAATGAAGCTGAGGTCTGAGGCTTGAAAAGAGGTGGAGAAACAGAAGAAGGGAGAATGGCACAGCGAGCAACAGCTCAGCAGGCGTTTTCACCACAGTGAAGCACTGAAGAGTCTGCTCCCAGTTACACAGACAACAGCGGCCAGCTAGGAGCAGCTCTTTGCTAAGGCACTGCTAGAATTTATAATGCAGCTTCCAAATATCTTTAATCAAAAGCCACATAGGTATCGACACAACATAAGAATGAGCTGGGAATCAAAACTTTAGGTAACACACAAAGTTAAATGTATTTACAAATTTAAAAGTGGTCATGCTCCCCCACTCTGCTTCTGCAATAGTTCCAAGCGTTTGCACTATTGATCTACAAAATTTAACCTGATCTTAAGGAAAGTTTGATCTGGGAGGCAGTACAAAAATTCCAAGACAAGAAGGGGCAACTCAAACTGTGTTATTTTTTAATGTAACATTTAATTTGTCTTCATTTAGTGTCTCATGCTCCTTAAATAGGAAGCTTTTCATTTGTGATTTCTAATTCAATCAAACCCTACCAGGAATGGGACAAATATGCTGCTTTAAGCAGCAAAAAAAATAGCAATTTTTTTTTCAGCATAAAGAGTAGAAAACAAGACATCAGTAAAATAGAAAGTGTTTCAGCATTTCATAAGAAATTTCTAGGACTAAATAATTTGCTTCAACATAGGAAAACCTGCCAAGAAGTGCATCTCAAAGCAAGAGTTTGAACTAATTCACTTTTCACCACCACATCTCAGGGAACTTTCATTAAACTTACTGTTACCCCTTTTCCAAACAGAAAAGCAAACTTAGAAGAGAGCAAATGTTAGAAAATGAGTGATTCATCCAGGATTTAACAAGATGCTGTACACACAGTCTCAAACAAGTCAACTAAAAAATTAAACTTTCCCATTAATTCCTAGGCCCACCAGAAGTATTTTTCTAGTGACTGTGAACAGGATATGAAGTATGCTACATAATAATGCCAGAAACTCTTATTGTGAGAAATTTTAAGACATTTTATGAGTTTACAAAGTTTCTGTTCTTCCTTCTAAAATATCACTAAAATTCCTATCAGAAGTAGGTAAAGAACACACATTAGATAAAAGAAAGCACTATCCGACGCTACAAAGAAAGCAGAGAAACTGACTCAAAAGACTGTGGAAAGAAAACAAGTAAGACTACAAATACATTCAAAAGCTGTCAGAGTTATTAATACCTACACTGCTGCATTTAAATATCACTAAATATTTACAAGTATTTCAGTTTTGTAATAGCAGAAATAAAACATAAAGGGGAATGTAGTTCAGGGAAGATTACTCCATTTCATACTGCTGAAATAATTCATTCTCTCACTTCATCTGAGGCATGTGATCATAGCAAGTCAGGCATTAACCATTGTGTCATTTACTCTATTTGTTTGCTCTTGGAAAATGCCATTCTGACACAAAATCTATTTACTGAAAGTGCAGGAACAAAGCAAGAAAAGATTATCACCTCATAAAACGTTTATAATTATGACTGCAGAGACAGTTCAGTCAATGTGTGTACAGGAGCCCTATTGAAGTCTAAAGTCACATCCATTAAATTTTAAAAGCCTAGTTAAATTGAATTTGAACACCCTTTCACATTTTATATAAAACATTTATTTACCCCATCACAAATTACAACAGCCATATGCTACACACATGAGGCAACAATGTACCAGTTCTAACAAGAATCTCTACCTGCACGTAATTTGCTTTCAGAACTCAGTTTGGGGAGAAACTACTTCAGGTTTGGAGAGTTTCCCTTTCTAAAAAATGTTATTATTCTTGACATGAGATGCATGCCCAATGCCAATACAAATTTAAACAAAAGGGGTTTGGGGAAAAAAACCCAACCCAAATCTTAAATAATAATGCATTATATATCTGAGCCCATCCACAAGGAAAAACAGCTGGGGAGACTGATAAACTGACCACACTTCCCCAAATACTACTGATGTTGTAATTTTGATTTAACTTACACGTGCTCTTATTTATTGCTAACTTAGTTGTAACACAATACCTTGCTTGCTGGTAATGCTGTTCCACTGTGAATATCTCCCTCCAGATCAAATGTGGTTTCCTGGACAGCTCTATAAGCAAGACAACATTTCCAGTATGTTTTAGAAATGATATCATTAAACATTTAACAAACAAGGAACACAGTAATTAAAATTAGTAAATTAAAATTCAAGGGTTATACCATAAGTCCAGTTAATATTTTTTTAATACAGGATTAATTCTTCTTATTAATAAAACCTAGAAATATTTATACAGATAACTTCATTTGCAAAAACAGATTCTTAGCTAATTTCTTTGCAGTCAAGTGAGAAAATACAAATACACGTAAACATAATGCACACAAAACATGTTCATGGCATTGCACTCACTGCAGTAGACAAGATACAATTTTTTAATGCAGTTCGTTAGTATTAAAATGTACAACATAATGTAAATAATTCATAAACCATAGTAATGAATATTATTATCTCCTTATTCTAAAGATTTTAAAGAGTATTTGATTGTTCAAGCTGCGACAGCCCTTCACCATAGATTTTATTGTCCATACAAAGCTCTGCAGTTAATATAGTGCTTTTCAGTTGACTGTAAATCTGCAAAAGCACTGATTTATTGATCTGCAGGCTAAATGCAGAATGAACTCAAGATTTAAGCAAGAATATTACATGACAGCTACATAGCTGAAGGTCTTCCTGCAGACAGGGCCTACAGAAGGCCCAGTTGTCCTTCCATAAGAAAATACAGGGGAGAAAAAATAAAAATGGTTAAAGCATACATCTTTATTAATTCAGCAGATAAGCTTCTTTTCCTAGGTATCTTTCTCTCACTGATCTCCAAGCCAATTTGTTACTTTTCTAAATAACATTACACAATAATGTTATTGTATATTAACAATAGCAGCCTCATTTGGACCCAGAGAAGATGGAGAATAGGATGTTGGTTTCTTCCCCTGATACACAAACTGATTTTAAGATTGTTTCTTCTGAATAGTTCTATAGCCATTGAACAGAACACCTGAACCCCTACTGAGTGACAATATCTATGAACAGTATTTTTATTATGCACTTATCAAAAATATGAATGAGAAACAACAGGGCAGACTTTTGGACTCTCAGTCCTTGCAACACAGAAATTAGTGGGTAGGTAATCACACTATAAAAAGTGATTGTTATATTGAGACATATAGTTCCCTATAGTAATAGTCTCATTTCATAATTACTTCATTTCCAAATCTTTTTAGTGGAATTTTGAAAGTTCTTATCTGAGAAAAAACAAAAACCACACTCTGAAAATATTCAGCAACTTCTCAACTTTTCCTGAAGCTTGGATGAACTGTGAAATACATGAAAATAAGACATTATAGTGTTTTTCACACAGAAGTGAGCATGAGGAAATTTTGTTTGAATACTTCATAATGAAAGACACTTGCTTTTATGTAATCCTACATAAAATCACAAGGTGGAGCTCAAGTATTAAAATCATATACTTAACACTTTAAATGAGTTCACACACTAGTCCCTGGCCATCTATAATGCTCTCATTCTGTACTTTTTCCTCAAGGCTCCCCTTCTAACCTCAGTAGCATGAAAACAAATTTTACTCACCCAGTTTTGTGTCTTGGACCTTTGACCATATGACTTGCATCACTAGATCTTTTGGAAATAATATGGTCCTGAGTAGGATCCACAAACTTAAATACATGAGAAGACCCAAACTGAACCTTCATTCCACTTTGCAGCATGGTGGTTTCTGAAATACGCTGACCTTCCACATAGGTTTCAGCATCAATGCTTCTTGGGGTTACAGTAACAACTCCATCCATATTAGTGAGATCACAGTGATGAGGCTGAATTCCTGGGCCAAATAACTGGGAATAAAATTAAATAACATAGAATAAATTAAGTTATACTGCAGCAGAAATAAAAAACCAAAGACTAAGATGTAGTTTCCCCTATTTACAGATTAGTCATTTAACTTTGTTTGATTATGAATTTACAGAGATGAGTAGTACTAAAATCAGTGACTTTCACTCCATTTTTCAATGCAACAAGAATAATAAAACATACATTTAATTAACATGTGCAGCAGACATCTCTTAATGAAATATTTTATACATATACTGTTTTCTTCCACTTGCTGTTTTATACAAAATCTCAAAATGCAAATAATTATAAATCAACTAAATGCACTGACATGGACTCAGGGTTCTGTAAGAGACTTCCTGGCACGAACTTCATACAAATATGCTTTATACTCTTATAAAATCCTGCTTCAATGGGATTAGGACTAGGACTTGAAAGCCATTAAGCAGTTACAGTAACACTGATACGCACTAGTTGATCCAGTTACAAAAAAGAAAACCTCATTTTAAATAATAAACCCCCTTAAATAATAAAAACTTGACTTAAAATAATAAAACTCTTCCCTTAAGTCAAGAGTGGAAGTAAATTAAATCAGATGCTTATGACCATTAATACAAAATTCCAGGAATATTTTACCCTTCAAGCTTTGAAGGCTATTCACAACATATTTTATTAAGATTCCACAATGACACGTAACACACCAGAGATCAGATCAGTACTGTGAGTCTGCTTTTTTCCATACCTGAATGGAATTGTCATCAAATTTTTCGGTTCCAACTTCAGTGACACTTAATTGAAGACGATAGAGCTTTGGCTTATCTCTGGAGTCAGAACCATCTGTACAGCAAGTGACAAATATTAATTTGCAAGTTAAGAAAGTTCAAATATTCACATAGTACTTCTACATTTACTGCAACTTATTTCAGAATAGCAATGTTCACAAAAAAAGAAAACCTGAGTGACATTCTTTCAAGATTGTTGGGAATTTGCTTGTTCCTTATAATGTAAGAGCCCTGAAAGTAGAGAAAGCCTACTTGAAGCAGCTGTTTACTACAAATGCAAAGAATAAAGTAATCAAGAACTACTATTCTGAACATACAGCGAAAAATCTTTTCTATTTCCCTAGGTAGTTTAAGCAATACAACAGTTTTTGTAAATCTCTAAGATTTTATATGGGTGTACCAGTATAGGTTTAGAAGACAAAGAAAATAAAATACCTGCAGATCCCACATAAGTAGTATCTACTTCTCTTACTAAAGTACACGTTATCAACAATCCCTGCTGTCAAGTTATCCACATACTAAACCGCTTCTAATTCATCAGATACTGAACTAGAGCAATATTAAAAGACAATCCTACAAAATGTTTACTTATGACAGCTTTAGTCCTAATATACAGGACTTCAGTATTTCTGGCCTTATCCTTATAGTTCCATTGATCTATATTTTTATCTCACAGAAAATGAGGTAAAAAATAAAGTCCAACTTGCTACTCCCCTCAGAAATACATACTGTCCAAACAGAACAAAATTTCACAAGATCAACTGGACATACAAAGTGCACACAATTCAGCTGGTGTCTTCACAGGCTAACCCAAACAGGTTTTGGCATACATATAAATCCTCCCCACTCTACAGAATATCCTACAACTTTAAATATGAGTGGAAACTGAAGTAATACTGTCATTTCTAACATCTCTTCTCCAAAGCAAAGTTGTAAAAAAGAGAGGCTGCAAGACAAAGAATGTCTTACCTGTGGAAATGAACAATGATTTCAAGTCATCTCCAAAAAAGCATTAGAGAATATTATTAAAGCCCTAGCACATATATTGATACTGTTTGCAGTAGGCTACTAGTTATCTTCAAATTTTTAAGAGAAAGTCAATATAAACAGAAGCTCCATAAATCTAGTTATAAACTCCCAGAATCTGTTTATTAAAATCAGAATGCAAACCACTTAACCATAAAATGGTAATTATTATTGATAAGCTTTTCCTGGGGCTGTTGGGATGTTACTGGGACATAGAGACACCAGGCACAGTTAGTCCACTGACTGATACTGTAAATACTAAAGCTGAGTGCTGATACTATACTAATATGCAGTTGCTGAACAGGGAAATGCTATCATAACATTAGTATGTCATCCATCACAAAAGAAGCATTAATCATAAGACCACTCATCCCTCTAAACATCTTTCAAGTAGAGGGATAAACCTTTTATGAAATCTCTGTATTTGAGTCTAGAGAGGCACACATTCAATGTCACGGTAACCCAGAAAAGATAACGCTAGTACAATGTCTTCAGCAATTTGGAAACTGGCACCCATGTGTGTGTGCTTTCAAGCCACAATTACTCAAGAAATGTATTTTAGTATTACAATGTTTCTGCTAACACAAATTTAAACCTTTTTTCTCTGCAGTGTCTATTGCAGCAAGGAAAAACACCTTGTATTAAAACCACAGCATTAGATACAATACAATTTTTTCTTCCACAAAAAGGAGAAAATTTTAAGGAGTTAACAAAGTTATTTGGGTTGTTATACTCCATGAGTAATAAAAGCCAATTTCTACAGTAAAAAGTATTTTAATCTTGAAGATAATTACTACAAATCCTAAGAAGGATGAAAGGCTTTTTTGTTCTACGGGAGGGACGTAGGAAGGAAGGATGGTTGCATTATACTACAGTGTAAAGTGTATTTCCTGTTTGCAACAGCTGGAACCTCACCTAAATGGGATTTGGAACGTATCCCTTATAACTCATGCAGCAGGATACATATTCTGCTATACCTATGGCAAAGGCCCTACTCCTCAGGCCATGACAGTCCACGAAGGCTGATCTTAGCAAAAGATGAACTATGAAAGGATATTATTACTTGGTTTATGCACTTAAGAGTCAACCATTCACACTTCAAATAGTAATGTTATAAAAAAAACTCTAGTGAACGGAAGTGAATGAATAGTCACTGTAAGGACATCAAGTCAGTGGTCTGTAACACAAAAATATTTTTTTAAACAATAGAAAAAAATCAAGAAAGGCTGCCCTTCATGGATATATATTTTAAATGTGTTACTTCACCACTAAGAAGTGAATCCTACATGACTTGAAAATTATAACTTCAATCGATTTCACTAGTCCAATGATTGAAACAATGCTCAGAAATAGTACTGACTTAGCACCAGACCAAACCAAATGATAAAGATCAGCTCATAGAAAACAAGCAAGGCCAAAGTTAAACAAAAATGGTCACACAACAGACTTTACCTTTTGAGTTAAAATTATTCAAGTCTACACTTGAAAAGTATATTTCCTGTTCAAGTTCCTAACTACTAAGTGTTTAAACACTAAGAAGCTTAGGAGATGGTTGGGCAGATCTGAAATACCATGACAAATTCAGGAGATAATTCTGGTATTAAATTTCAGACAAGATGTGCACTTACAGCAGAAGGAGCCAATAGTAAACTATTTTTTTATTGTAACAGACAACAAAGCTCCTTCAAACTCATGTGCAAAAGTGTTACATATGCCATACTGCAGTTCTCTTCTCAGAAAGGAGATCAGCCATGAAAACACCCTGGCCAAGGCTTTACACTTCTCCAGCCTTGGGCAATTTTTCCTTCCAAGTTGTTATACCTCCATGTCCTCCACATCTCCCACTGCTATCTGTTCTACAGCTCAAGGTTGCTCTTTTTTTGTGATGGAGCAAGGAAAAAGTCTTATGGGTTTGCCCTTTTATTTTTTATTTATGCTTTATAATTTTAATTTCAGGCTTGTAGGACCTGAAGCTCACATCTGAACAAACAGGGGTTTGCCATTTTTCTCAGCCTTTAAATATGATATTACAACTGAAGTTACTAACATCTCTGAACTCATCAAAAGCCATATTCACAGATAATACAGAAGGAATCAGCTAATGAAAGTGCTGCTGAATGTCACTTCAGTCTACCCAGTCTATTTCTATTACTATCAGTCATCTCAGTTTACTGGTTCATTCACATAACTTGGATACAGAGACGATTGCTGACTGCCACCTGTACAGCCACAAGCTACTGAAGTGCATCCTCTACCATACACAATCTAATCTTGAGTCAATGAAACAGTAATACAAACAGTAACATCAGCAGCTGTGGAGAAGCGGAAAAACTGGACATACTTCACTAGCAAACTTACTGAATTTGTGCAATTGCACAGGGCATGAAAGTGAGTCTGTTAGGTTCTTCTGCAAAAATATAAACAGCCTCTGTTTTGACAGGAGGACATTTCTACTGGAATTATTTCTGTAATAAATACAAATATCATAAAGTACTTTTTTTCCAAAGACACAGTCTGACTGTAGAGTATGAAGACCTCTTTTCCACACATTGAGACAAATATTTTTTAAATTATCTTGGTGGGTTTTTTTTCCAGTGTCATGCAACCAAATTTCAGTCTTCCTAGTTAATGGTCAAGTGTTCCTGCAGAGCCCATTCACGATTTTTAATTCAGCACATTTTATGAAATCTTTCTGCTCTCTGGAATAACAATGTTAACAAATGGAAGTCTGAATTCAATTCACATAATTGAGCACTGCACACAAGTTTGAATACAGTTCTTTAAACCCCAGTATTGCACTCCACAACCATAAAGGAAAGGGTGAGCAATACGGACTACCCACAAGTAGTTCTTGTATATACTAGAAAATAAAGTGAGGAAACAAGAAAAAAAAGTAAGAAGAGAAAAATATATTTTGGTAGACATTTCACAACAAAAAGAAAAAGGCTTTGTATTCTTGTCTATTCAGTCAAATCAGAACACATCTGCACATTACTCTAATCTCTAAGGAGAATTAAAGATCCATAACGATTTGTACATTAGGCTATAAATTTCAAACACTATAAAAAAACCCAAACAAGTCTCTACTGTCTAAAGTGCTAAACCTTTGACATACACCACTAATGTCAGACAAATTCGGCAGCAGAAATACCAAAGGATGCTATGGAACACCATGGATAGAAAGTGAGCATTTTCCCAGGGGTCCAAACACTATTGCACATAAAAATCATCACAGATTTCATCCACTGCATCAACATAGTCAAATACTGAAAAGAACAGTTAAGTCCCATGCCATTTACCCAATAACTGTTTTAACTATGAATTCTGCAAGCAGATGGATCAAAGAACTAGTAGCTCTACTACAATATTGCCTGTAAACCACCCTCTGAAATTTAGCTGTTAACCATAGCAGGAAGGTCGAACTCTTTGGATAAGAGCATATTCCTGATCTATTTGACGTTTGTTCACAGATCAAATAATTAAGTGGCAGCTGACCAAACCGATAACTACTTCACAGAAGCAGTCCCTTGGAAAACTTTAAGATAAATAAGATAGTCCTTCATTTGTCATAAAGAAACACAAGATGTACAGTTGGAGAAGTTTTTAGTGACTAATGAGAGAATGGTATCAAATACAATGTTACCTTCGTAAGCGTGATAGTTGTAGTAGGCAAAGTGATTCCTTCTCCCTGGGGTTAGAAACACATGCAGAGGACCCAGGTGAAGGCAGCACCAGCAGGACAGATACCATGCAGAACATGCGGAGGAGCGCAAGAAAAGAAAAGACAGGAAAGGGTGAAACCGTAGCCAGACAACACCTACTCGATTTACAAGGATGAAGTTCATTAAACTCTTTCAATTTTAGAAACTGTGTAGAATATAAAGACATCAGCACTACAAAGCTACTGAATGAAACAATCCTCACTGTTTAGAGAAGTGACAACGAGCTGTTAGAAGAAAAACACGAACAACAGGTCAGTCCCACAGGCAATGTGTGAAGCTCAGCACACAGCTGAGACACCTGTGGCACTTCAAACTGGGTTTATTCCCCGTGTTAATGGGCATCTCCTGCCACAGCCCGAACACAACATTTTTGATAAAGCACCAAATCCCACAAAGAGTAAGAGAACAAGAAAAGAAATCAACAGTACTATTTAAAAGAATCCAAAATATTAACATGCAAATGAAACCTCAACCTGTACAACATGACAGTACATTTCATATATTCTGTGATAATTTCATCTGTATTTAAAACAAACAAAAAAACCTCCACATTATTTGACCATAAATTTAACCTTTCTTTTTGCAGTTCTGATCCAGTAAAGGTTTCAGCATCTATTTCCAATCTTGCTTCAAAAGGTACACAACCAGACTTCAAATTGTAACATTTACTTGAATATCTGAGTGTACTCAAGTTACACTTAATAGGAAAAAGAGCTGTATATAACTCAATCACCAAAAACCAAAGTCTATATCCAAATCAATAAACATGAAGATGACAGAAATTAAGAAAGTAAGTTGTATATGTTTTATCAGCCAATCTCCCTCCCTTGTTTGTTCCTAGATCATAAAATTAATTGCAAATTAAGCCCACAAAGCCCAGCAAGTTTTAATTATGCCAAAATAAAACTCAGCCTTGTTAGTGATTTGAAAGTTCCATTTAGGCTGAAAAACATTTTAACATCTAAGTTTGATTTAAAAGTTCATGTCCTCTTAAAAAATGTGATTTTTTTCATGTATGGAACTGGTAAATACCAGGNAGCCCAGCAAGTTTTAATTATGCCAAAATAAAACTCAGCCTTGTTAGTGATTTGAAAGTTCCATTTAGGCTGAAAAACATTTTAACATCTAAGTTTGATTTAAAAGTTCATGTCCTCTTAAAAAATGTGATTTTTTCATGTATGGAACTGGTAAATACCAGGAATGCTACAGTGCACTTGTGAATGTAAAGCAAATCAGATTGAAGCTTAGTAAATAATTTCTCCCCCCCTTTTCACTCCAAACACTTGCTGCTAAGATTTTGATATTACAGCAATATGTATCTCTACCTTTAGAACTGTTACCTCCAATTTAGAATCTGATATCAGAAGAACAACTCATGTGGCACAGACCTCCTGCCACATAGAGTTCCTTACGCTTACAAAGAATGTCTTATTTTTCAAAAATCCAAATGACTATATAATAATGTAATTTAGCTTATTAGCTGACCAGAATTCTTACCTGGGCTTAATTCTACCAGGTATGGTAGTTTCTCTGGAGGAAGGCAAGAGCCATAGCCAGACCCGTCAACTCTTTCCTTCCCCTTTAATGGCTTTCCATCAGTTATCTTCCTGGTTTTCTTTGGGACATAATCAGGAGGCCGCCTTTTCAACTGAAAGACCAGTATTCCTAAAACACAGTATTATCCATCCTTTGAGTCACACTACCAGTGAGTAAGCACAGAACCAACATCCATTAATCTGCAAGTGTCCCATAGGATTACTTTCAGTTTACTAAATTCCTGCCATTTCTTTAGAATAGCTTTAATTTAAAAATAACTACATACAGATTAAAAGCATACTTCAGTAGAGTGAATAATTTAGAAACTTTAGGATAAAATGCAAAACCTAATGATGCAATACTACAAACAGTGCATAATGAAACAGTAAATAACTAATACACCCTAGTATTTAAAGTATCCAAACCCAAAACACACTAAAAGGTACGTTAGAATTTCTTCCTTTACAGGGGCTCCACATCATGGCTTACAGCCTAAGGCAAAAAAAAATATCTTAAAGGTTTTTGGACATACCTTTATCACTAGGCCACTCCCTGAATATCTGCAGTGGACACTCATCATCATCAAGAATAGTTTCTTTAGCACCTTTATCATCAGAGTGCTGAGCACCAGGAGGCAGCATGACCTAAAAAAGAATTATCAGTTTTCAGAGCTGTTAGTGGACAATTAGAACATTCAGGGGTATATTCTCTGATAACTTTTCTTGTATGTGTTGTTTGTAACAAGAGATAAGGCCAAAGAATTCAGTACTTGGAATGTATTTTGTTTCCAAGATTTTCTAACACTGCCCTCTCACCTCTTGCTACAGTTAAATCTCACTTCCCAGAACACCAAATAAGTCTAAAAAGTAAAGCAAGTTACACTAAAAGTAGGCAAGATCTTCTTTAGTAAAAATATTTATTCCAATTTCTCATCAACTAAGACAAAAAAAGAAAAAAAAAATCTGTGGAGATGACAGTCAAAAAACAAAACTGAACTTTCCATTATTATTTCACACACTGGAATCAGCATTTCACTTTGCTAATGCCATTCTGCTAATGTAACATATATATATATATATATATATTTTAAAAAGACACAACAACCTGGCAAAGACTTTGTCATACCTGCTGCATCCTTGTCTTACCCAAAATTTACCTGGTCTACACAAGGGACTAAGGGCACAACTAGAGTATTTCACACAGCTACTTTATGCTGCCTAGCTCTAAGGAAGAAACAAAACCAAGTATACTTCTGGAACAGAACTTCAGACTGTTCCTATCTTTTACAGCTATATCCTTACAAAGCAGAGGAAGGGGGAAACCTTGATTCACAAAATCTGATCTTAGAGGAGACACAACCTGTAATTTTATGCATTACTGCTCCCCACAGTGATCAAGAACAAGCAACAATGACAGGCAGTATTACAGTTATTAAAGACAGATCTTTCAAAGATGAATCAAAAAATAAAATATATTGTGCTCCCGTATTTGTAATCCTAACAATGTTATTTAAATTTATAGACAGTTCTATTTTAAACAAACTACTCCAAATTCTTCCCAATTCTGAACCATGACCAAGGTAAGACCTTCTGAAGTGATGCAGCCATTGGCTACAGAACCCTACTACGCTGCAGCCCTCTTTCCACTCTCATTTGTTCCCTCCTTTCCACACCCATTTCTGTGTTAACCAAGTTCTCACAGATACACCCCAAACATCCTTTCATCTTCTTCCAAACAGGAAACAACTACATTTAAGATCAAAAATATGTAATCCCTAAACCATTTTCTATGCAAAACTTAGCTAAACATAGGACTAATTAAATTATGTTTAATTAGATTTTCAAATAGACAAGCTATTATAAAAGAAGGAAAACATTAAAATGTATAAACCAGAGGGAAACAGAAACACATCTACACTCAAATCTTATCTTGCCCAACTACTCTATTTCACATCTCAGAAATTTTAAAATCAATTACATATACAGGATAACTAGGGTAACACTGTGTTTCAAGCTATGTTCAACAAGCAATAATCATAAAATTCCAAAGCCCTTGAGACAGAAGAGCTTTGGAAGTTACAAAGCATGGAACACATGCAATACCAGGACCTGACCAATACTGGACTGGGGAGGAATGCAGTGAAGCCAGAGGAACCGATGTTTTCCAAACACAGAGGTCCTACTTGAACCTGATACTACTTTTACCATGGAAGTTGGATAAGCATCCGTACTCGGCATTGGGTTTGAGGGTAGCAATGGTGAACTAGACAAGCTAGAAAAGAGGAGTCACCAAAAGTACTGCTCCCCTCATCCTCCCAGTCAGCTGCCATTCCCCTCCTCTCTCAGGAAGTGTGAGCTGGTAACTCAGACATCCCTCACTTTAAAAAGGTCTGTGACCTAACCTGTAGAAAGATACAGAACGCCACGTATCTGAGCTGCTGCAGGTCAGGAGGCTTCCAATTGTTATGATGCCATTTTAGGAAACACCTCTGCTCTAGGCAAACACTGCCTCAGTGCCACCCACAAGACTGAAATTCCTACATTTTAGAATAATGGAAAAGCATGAGAATAAGTCTGTATAATGACTGGGTTTTGGCTTATGGGTAGAGATTTGATTTAATTTTTCAAAACAGATGCACTTAAATATGCTTTTGTGAATTTTCATCTATACAGACTGCTGAGATCAAGCACAGACTCGTGCTGTCCTGATTTCTGCAACAGCACAGGAAATAGAGATGGGTCAAAGCTGTCTAATATCACAATATCACAAATTTTGGAAGTAGTCTATAAATGGAAAGAAACACAAAACTGAGAACTGAGGAAAATACACTCTGCTTCATCATGAGTGTATTCACAAGCATATATAAATTATCATAGAGTCATTCCATTCTATATTTATTAATCTAAAGTGCAGTGAAACATGCAGAAAATACAAAGTAAGCTACATAGCAACTCTGGACTTAACTTCCAAAGCATTTGTTGGAATAAACAAATAAGAGAAGGTAAGTATTTCAATATTAAGTCCCCTGTGATAAGTAATAAATAGAGATCAAGTTATCAGACCCATCCTTAAGAAGAGTGTCACATGAGAACATTCCATGCTGCAACAGGTCTTCAACAAGCTCTTCTATCATTTTAATGTTTTTTAAGTAAAATCCCTCATATCTACTGTATGTTTGAGTACATCTGCTTATTGTGATTAATTAATCTACAACTTTCCTTACAAGCTGGGAGCACAGGCTATGCACATGCCCCTAATAAAACAAAACCACAAAAACCAAAATCTAAGAAAATAACAGCAACAACACCACAAAAAACACCCACAAAACCTCTGCAATGGATCTTGCTAAAATACTTAATGCCTTATGTCTGTAACAACTACTTCTTATAAAAACCCAATAAAATTACTCAACATGAAGTGCATATTTTTGCTTGACATTACAAAAAGTTATTTATGTCTTACCCTCAAGTGAAAAAATAAGCATGCTATAAAAAAAGTCTAATCAAGATTCTACTTTCAAGAGTTAACTGGTTTGCTGCATGCCTGCAGTCTAATGCCCTGAGTGAATATGCACAGGTAGCTTGGAAGACTGTCTAATTAATCTGACATCTTCAGAGATGTGCAGTGAACCCCACATTACTCAGGGAAACTCAAACCAAGCAAACTGAAACAAACAAAACACGCATATTGGAACAAACTGGTGTCTACTTGCTCACATAGAAAAGCACTTTAGAACCAGGCATAAAGGTACAGCCTGAAACACTGCAAATCAATGTACAAAGGCAAACTATCAATAGGAAAATGCCATTTACAATAAAAGTCATCCAAAATGTTATGAAAAAGTCTTATAATGTTTATCTTTCAATTGAAACTTCAGGAGTGATCTTTACTACAGGTACTTATACAGCCTTATAATGGTCTTGACCTGTAATTTAAAATTCATCTTAATAAGTAAATGCTTAAATCTTCAAAGAAGACACTGCAAATAGTTTGGTGCACAAATTTAGGTATCCACAGGATGAACTATTGGTTTATACATCTGTGAATCATCAGCACATTTAGTGGTATAAAACCACAGCACCCAGTGAAGAACTATGCCATTTTCAGCACTGTTTTTCTATATAGCAAGCAGTAATTTAGTACATTCGGAAGAATAAAGTTTTTAAAACAAAAAAAACTGACATGTCACTTCACAATTCCTGAGGCTGTTAAATTTAGGGAGGGAAAAAAAAAGTTAGTCATGGAACTAACTGAGTCATTCTATTTAGGTTGGAAGCTACTGCAAGAAAAAAATTCCAACCAAATACAAGAAGATTGTGTTTTAGTTACTTACACGAGCAATACAATAATCCTTGGGATTTTCTTTTTCCAGGCCATATTTTTCCAGTGCTTCAATAACTGCAAAGTCTGCAGTATCTGTAGTGGATAGCAGGATTGTCTTGTATGGTATATTTGGTTTTAAACTGTCTGCATAAATTCTCAGCGTCCCACCTTGGAAATCAAATGGAATTAACAATGCAATTAGAGAATAAAAAGACAGACACGAAGTCATTTATTATATTTCTAACAGAATTTAAGAACAAACTCCTTCAGAAATCATTTCATTACTCTACTAATACAAGAAAACTTATGGAATATCCCTAAACTAGATTTATCCCAGCCATTGGTAAAAATCTCCAGTGATAGTTCTGTAATTTATCTAATGAAGTAATTTTCTCCATGTTTCACTAAGTATTACATGAAGTCAAAATGAAATAGTGGCAATGACTGGTTGAAGAACAGACCTTTCCCATCTTGACAGGAAGTCTGTGCTGACCTCCCCTTTCTTTAACGAACCCATTTAAGATTTCCCTCAAGACAATGTTTTCTACACCTCTTTCTTCACTACTCTTCTATGAACAGAATACATCATTTGAGATTTTATCAGTTCTAACATTGCTTCACTTATTCTTTTCTAATGGTGTTTATACAATCATTGTTGTTATATCCCCACCCCATGAATGAGAAATACTTAATCACTGTTATTCACAATCACAGAATCCTTTATGCAGAACAATCAGTTCTTTACATCCTTTATTTATGCTACTGATTGAATTTTCTCTTTCAGGTCATTCGGCTTGTTCTTAGCACAATGATTGTCAGTTATTTCAGCCAGCCTCCTCGGTTTGTCAGTCTAAGTCCATCCTTCCTTCTTTCCCAGTTTAGAACTGCTAGCAAGCTCAACGAGCATACTCTCTCTCACCACTCTGCCCACCACTGAAAACTTTGACTCACACTCATCATGGAGCACCTTCCTGTGGAATCCAACCTTTAGAAATCCTTAATTCAGTTACACCACAGATAAACCAGCCACGTGCAAAAAACGTTGAAGAAAGCAAGAGTCAAGTCAAATTCACAGGAGTTGCTGGCCTTAAGAATGTTCTCCTGGTAAAAAGTTTACTGTTTATAACTTAACCAGAAGAACTTCAAGTACCTGAGTCTGGTCTGCCATCAGAACTGCGAAATTCCTGCATTCTCTTCTCTAGCTTTTGCTGTCGCCGCCGTTTCATAACCACCTCAGGATTGGATATTGTGCGAGTGAAGCTGGTCTCAGGCATATCTTTGTAAACCTCAGCTGCAAGGCGAAAATTCTCACTGCCAAGTTGGTTTAAAAAAAGGAATGTCATTAAGAGCTTGAAATACATATATCCTCATTAGTTCACATAGGATAAAAAAGCAGTAGGAATCATAGACACAGGAGCTCATTTAAGTTATTGTAAGATGGTTTCTACATGAATTTCACTTTTCTGAAGTTAATGATGTTCATATTGCCATGCTCATCTGATATAAAAAAAACAATTAGGACTTCTAGTTGCTAGTTTTCAAAGAAAACAAGAGGTCTTCTACCTCTTAAACGTGATAGCAGGGTGAAAGGCATTAAAGAAACTTTCCATTATATCCCCATCTTTATTATGATTTCCAGCATTGTAAAGCATGGGAAAGCTGAGTTAGCATGTGCTTGCAAGTAATGGTTCTTCTTCTGCAATGCATTTAAAAACAACTATCATTTAAGTTTAAAAAAAGAAGTTTAAACCACTTACATATCATCCCCATGAAGAAGTCTATCATCTTTATCTGATGCTTGTCTCAATGCCTCCTTTTCACGCCTCTTTTTTTCTTTTTTTTCTTTTTTTGAGAGAGTTCGCTTGAAATTCTGAATTACTCCCTCTTTTTCTTGTTTTTCAGGCCCATTACTCTGAGCTTTCTGAAATAAATGTGTTTAAAACACTTTCCATCAATTTTAACCCAAAGAAAAGTTAGTATTTGTTTTAACTTTGCAGATGAATCTGTTTAAGACACAGTATCACTGACCCAAAACCACCACTCCAGGCAACAACACTCCATTCCACAGTGATGGGACTAATACTCTCATGGAAATCACAGAGAAGGCAAATATAATGTCATGTTCCAAAGAAGGTATGAACTGATTTTACTCAACAAAGTGAAGGAACTGCAAAATTTTACTTGAGCAATGCCTGCTATCTACTTGGCCTCAAAAGATTAACTGAAGGCTGTAAAACAAATTTTTGCTTCTGCGAAAAAATACTCTGTAACGATGCTGTGCTTAATCTGCCTTCAAGGCAACTGTGTCGGAGCACCAGATAAGAATAAACTGCAAAAGGAAAACATTACAGACAACTTTTCCTCAATGGGGTATTTTTGCAAGTTGTCATTCCAGGGTTCTCTTCTTCAATTCCTGCTCCTTGCATACCCAAGATACCTGTAATCCTAGGCTCATTTGCCTTCTCTAGAGAAGATTACAGAGCATGAGAAAAAGAAGATGCAGATTTTCTCACTTCTATCAGGAAGTGAAGAACACAGAGAAGGAAGATTGCAAATCACTTAATTCAATTAATAGGAATAGCAGGGTGGGTACATGCAGTGCAAGACATCATTAACTTTCCCTTCCGCCCTGTAACATGGATGTATCCTGTAGTGAAAAGCCTGGTACAAGCTCATGTACCGATACCCAAAGCACTGCTAAAATTAACAAGCTCTAACCCCAAAAGCAAAGGAAATTTAGTGCTCAGCACAGGATCAAATACTTGCCTTAAGATAGCCCACACTGAACAGCATGTTTTCCATAGCTATAGGCAACCAAGCTACATACAATATATATAATCACATGACTTCAGGAGCCAAAGTCTAGTCTAATCTAATTTAATGTTTTAATGGCTAATATTAAAGCAAAGTTTTGTACAGCTGATGTTGGCAGCTCATTTTGGATTTGTAAGAGAAAAAAAATAATCAACAACCAAGAAGCAAAATCAAACCAAAACAAAAAAGCCTGCACAAAAGAAAAGAGTCTTCCATCATTTTTTTCAAGAAACAAAATGTTAACTAAGGAGATAATAATTTTTAGCTCTTTAACTCTCTCTGGCATTCCATTTTAAAAGCTTTGCAAGAGGCAGGATTACCTCCTGGTATTTGGCACCATATACTATTCAAGGAAATTTCCAAGTCATCATAACAGAACAAAGCAAGCTTTAAGTTTCCTAGGCATTACATGCTCCAGTAGTAGACAGCTACATGGATCACAGCATCACCAGCCATAGAAAAATAACAAAAATGCTTTATTTTTGATGGTAAAGATGCTTTAAGTATTTAAAAACACTTGCTCCAGATATTGAAGGTCATGAGCAGCAGTTGTTGCTAAGAATTAAAAAAGTAAAAGTTATGTTTTCCTATATAAGCAAATCCCATAGATTTCAAAACTGCTGTTAGCACTAGCATGCTCCAGAAAGACTCACCTTTGGAGGAAGTGTATCATTTTCATTCTTGAGGACAAACCTTCCCTCACGATCATCTTTGTTCCAGTTTAACTGTACAACAAGAGGCTTCTCATCCACATCTAATCTTCTTTCTTCTTCAAAAAAATGAAAAGCAGTAACAGTTACTTGGTATCTCAAGAGAAAAGATATTTAGAAATAAGTCAAGCTTTTAAAAAACCCAAAAAGTTTGCTTAGCAGAACACATCAGTTGACATTTTCCTACTAAGTACAGGGACAGAAAGAAAGCTTGGGAATGCAGAATTAATTACATGTCCCCTTCCCAGCAATAAGCCCAAGTGTATTCCATCTATCTACATAAGCTAGAAGTCCCCATAAGGTAGTCTTGCATACTCCTTTGTCAGGACTAAGTCTCGGAACACAACATTAACACTCTGGAGAAGGTAGGTCCAGAGCTGAAATGTTTAGAACTTTGTAATCCTGGGACTTCCAAATACTAATTTTTCTTATTATAAATTTACTTTAAAGTAGACCACAGTCTGGTTGCAGCCCAAGAAATATTATTCTAAAAAGACTGCACAACTAACAAGATTACAAAATTTAAACAATAAAACAAGTCAAAAACCCCCATAACTTTATGCAGATCCAAGACAAAATTTCATTTAGTGCTTTGCACCTATTTTAAGTATATAGAAAAACAACCCACAGAGTGGTTAAAAAACTTAAGTAAGTCTTGTAATTTGTTTTTCCCTTTGAAAAGAAGGAGAACCATACACATGCCCAGAAAAACAATTATGTCTTTGTGATTATTTTTATTTAGTAAGAAAAACTATATTGACCTTGCACGCCTCAATCATCTTTTAAAAATCAGGACTTGCTTTGCAAAAAAACAATTTCATTTTGACTATAGGTACAGTGCTAACAGATTTTTAAAGATATCTAAAGCAGAAAAAAATTTAAATATTTTCAGTCATTTGAATGCAGAATTTAAGGTCGCTCAAACGCTTGTGTAAACTTCTGAAGAACAAAAATAAAAAGTCAATCAAAAGATAGTTTCTTCTAAATCTGTCTCCACCACCACCACACACACTATCGCTGTCTAATCTGAAACAGACAAATTAACAGTACCAAAGGCTATTTAGATATCCAAGTTCTTCACAGGTAATATCAGAGGATTTAAGAAACACAAAGGCTTCAAACAATATTAAGCTGAACTTCCCCCAGTTTAGCAGCAAAAGAACATTAGTTATAAGGCTACCATCAAAGAGCCACAATTTCAAAGAACAGAAGATGTACTCTTAACTGCTCTAATTTAACAATTCTAGTCTCCCATTATAAATTTAGCCTTTACCCACTAATCCTAAAATTAGCAACTCTCTCACAAATGTCAACAAAGTAACAGAATGTCAATTACAGCATTGAATAGATCATAATCAAGTCTTACATGAACTATAGGTCTGGTATGCATAATTAAGTTTTGAAAACCACTCCCCAAAAACAATTAGTAGCAAATTATTTAGGAATAAAAAACCCAAGTCTCACATGGTTCAGAGACTGGGAAAAAACCCAAAGATACTTAGGCTGGGAGTAGATATGATGGTGGTATGGATGCAGGAAAGACTTAATGAACAAATACAAACCTCCACTGACATGCACTTCATAAAGTGAGTATTTAGGGGATGACAACATTCGCATGTCTGGTCGAAACTTCTCTGCAAGAGTTTCTATCACATCTTGAGTTGTGGCAGTACTAGAGACACGGATACATTTTGTTGCAAAATTTCCAGCTGCTTTGTCTTGAAAGTAGAATCTCATTACTCCATGAAACTCGAGATCCTGTAAAGAAATAAAAATACAAATCTGAGTGCTGGTTAACAGTTATAAGGCTCGAAGTTCTTTTATTATTTGTTACAAACTTATTATGAAAATATCAGACCTTCAAATATTACACTGGTTTTCAAAATTTTCGTAACAGTAGAATTAAAATCCAGGACACTATAAACTTGGAAAAAAAAGGCTATCCTGCAAAAAGAAATCATGGACTGTCTATTATTTCAGTCTACTACTGAAAATACTGAATTTGAATCGTTTAAATATTCAAATTTACAACTATTGTCAGGAGAATTAATAAATCCTCTTTTCTAAAACCTAGAGACATATCTTGAAGGCTAACTGAGAACAGGCCCCAGCAACCCAAGTCTGTAAAAGTGTATGCTCAAGGAACAGCAGCGTGTCCTGAAGAGAACAGTTTGCTGTCACAGAAGTCACAGGATCATCTTTTCTCTCCTCTTTCCATCCCTTCATGCACTCCTCTCTCGTGCTGGCGTCTCTTTGTCCCCAAAACAGTCTTTTAAGGAAGTTAAAACCATCTGACATGTTTGTATTTTTTATTTTAAGAAAGGTCTCTAAACACTCTGGGAGGGAAAAAAAGCTCCAGCACCAACACAAGGTGAAGAAAGGGACTGCAGCTGTCAACCAGGTGGCTACACTACAACTGCATTGGCAATTTGTTCAAACTATTGTAAATTCACATCCTCAAGTGTTTTCCTTAGCCACTGGGGCCTGTGCTCTACTGCAGCACACCAAACCTCAGAAGGATATTGTGTTCTTATGCTATTCCACTACTGGTCTGAACAACTCCAAATTCAAATTTTAGTTCCCCAGTGGTCTCCACCTGGCCAACTTTTGCCCCTTGCATAAATCCCAGCAATCATGTGGCTGCGCACTCAAAGGGAATCGGGGATATTCAAATCTCCAGTTAACTCTGCAGTTTAATAATCATTGCTCCTGTCTTCACTCTCCAGAGGCTTTGAAATAGGCAAATCCTTAGGTGTTGAGCACAGTGATAGATTTTAACCTAAGCACAGCCCTTTCCAGTACTCCATCTGATCACAGGACACACATCACAACATTTCTTTGAACAGCAAAGAATCGAGATATTTACTGAAGTTAAGTCTTATCATTCAGAAGACCTTTGCAAAAAGAAAGGAAAAAAGAATACTAATTAAAAAGGAATTAAAAAGTCAACTAATCTACACTTAGACAAACATCTGTGTCACTAAGATACATGCAGAAGCAAGCACTGTAATTCCCAGGATACTCCCAAGCCTACACCAATACAGCAGTCCAATGAAATGCATCATGGACCTTGACAATGGTCAGTTGTGTTTTGTTCTCTGTTGTTATCCTAACAATTTACAGAATTAATCCTTCTGAGCCTACACTGCTGTTCCCACAGAACTATCTATTGTACTTCCAAACCAGTGTTCCTTCCTGCAAGGAGTTACAGTTTCCACATTCCTCACTCCAGCTAACTCCCACCTCTGCACCACCCCTCTGAACTTAACTGCAATTATACAACTGTGAGTATAATTCTTCAGCTCTGAACATTTTTGTAAGAGCTACTGACTACTTCATTTCTTGTCTTTAATTATATATACCGAATTATTCACTAATTATCCATACAAGGACTTACCCCTCTCATGCAGAAGGCTACCAAATTACTTCAGGAAATCCTACCTACCACAGCGAATTGGAGCTTCCTTTCCTTACATGTTCTTGCTAACTCCTTCCATCAGTCCCGAAAGGTCTGAAGCACAACTTCTAAGTCCTGCTGACCTTTCCACAGTCTACTATAGCAGACACCACGTGTCCATGAATTCCGTGGGTTAATGCAGTTTCCTCTCCAGATAACCTCACCAGTGAACGCCCTTTGCAATGCTGGCTTCACACTGCATTTGCATCCAACGACCTGAAGGTGTCCGCCTAACCGAGCCATTACAGACCACGTAGTAAAATTACTTCATCTCTCACTTCCTATTGTTATTGAATGAACATTCTCTGGTTCTAGTAACTTGCTTTCGTGCCTTTTCCTCTCTTAATAAATGCTGATTTGAAAGCATCTCTTTTTTTTTTTTTTATCTCGTGCTTTTATATTCTAGATTTTATATCCTCATGATTTTCCCCATTTAGATACTACTTCAGCTCTCTAATAACTATCTTTGCCTGATGTTCAGCCATGCCAGCTTCTTTTCACACTTCCCTTGATAGCTGGCATGCTTTTGGTCTGTACCTCCAGCACAGCATCTTTAACTCTCAGCAGGCATAGGTACTTGGCTACTTACTCGCTCCTTTTAGCTTTACCAAGCTTTCCTAGGGCAGGTGTGCTGCATTTCCAACTGGGTTGGAAAGTTCTGTACTTTTTGCAAGAAAAATGAATCTAATCATGTCATGTTCTCTAGAAAGGAGAGTATTCTCACAGATAATATTCTGAGCCATGTTCCACGCACGCTTTTGTGCGGATTTGGTTTAAATGGTTGCCTCTTCTGCAAATACCATGATGCTGAACAAAACAGCCACAGCATTTTTATAATCAATTTAAATTTTCAATCCACTTGTTTGATCATTGCAAAAGACAACATATGAGCCTCCTGCAGAAGTATTATGAAGCCCAATCAAGTCCCATTTGGAACATTTATTTCCCTTTATACAAGGTTTCTCCCACCACCATCTCAAAGTACTGCTGAAGCAAGAATTTTAAAAGAGAAAAATGAGCACATTGCTAATCTTTTGTATGCATTGTGTACCATGTGAGTTCCTACACAGATTCCAGTAGCTTTTTCCAATTTTTTTTTTTTTTGAGAGGAGATTATTTTGCTGAGGACACATTCCACTGCCAACTAGCCACGCTTTTAATCTGCAGTTTTTTTTAACAACACAGAAGAGATTGAAGAGCAAGAGAATGGAACACAGGTCCATTCAGAGAAGATGTAAAAAACAATACAAGAAGCTTTCTAAACTACCACATTTGTTGTTGTTAATATTAGTAAAATCAATAAGAATAGCAGTGTAAGTTCCAGGCATTAACAAAGCAGACAAGACAAAAGTATTTTCTGAATTCCCAAGATACAATATCTGTATAAGTAAGTTCTGTCTTCATTTTCCTAAAGAAGTAATTTTCCTAAAGTAGTGTTTTTCTAATATTGCCATTTGACAATCTGGATATAAAAACAGGTGAATGCACTGACCACTGACTGTCCATTTCCCTTTCTACAGCAGCTTCTCAATTTGTGTCCCCACAAACCATGTCCTAGCCCCTTCCCCCTTACTTTTTCCAAAGTTTTCTGTTAAAAAAAAAAGACTGCACAACAGAATCATAATCTTCTATCCCTTCCCCATACAAAACTCCCTTTAATGTTTCATTTCCATTATGTCCCAAAATGTACCTTGAGGCATTACTAGACTATTATAGATTTAAATAAAAGTATTTAATGACATGGAAGCAATCGGTTTCACATTTCAAAAAAATCAGGAAATGGGAGACTGCAAAAGCAAACAAAAACCTTCCAGTCTTCATTATTTTTTCTGATATCACCTGTGCATTTGTGTGTGCGTGTATAGCTCCAGTTCAAGCCATATTTAACTTTCCGACCATGTGCATAGCAGATAAATCCCAACTACACAGAGACAGATGCCACCACTCACACTCAGACAACAAGGTAGGCACTGCATTTACATCGCCACTATCCACTCTAACTCTGCATTAAAGTGTTTATTTTACAGAGTTTTGTGTTTCATCCTCAAACTCACTTGTGAATTTCTCTGTCAGGACTGCTAGGCACTTACACTGCAGTTGATCATATCAACTTGTGTCAAGAAAAGAGGCTAAAGAACAAAAATCCCTTGTCCTAACCCAGGTAGATACAGAAGTATCTATTATTCCCTGATAAATTCTTGTAAGCAAAAGAATCTCCCCAAAACACTTACAAATCTCTCAAAACCATCTTTCTCTAAAGATAAGAACTGTCTTTTATCAGTTAACAAAAAGAAATTAAAATGTTTTCTGGATTTCAAGAGTGACTAATTACTTAAGTGTATGAATCCACCTAAATTCCTCCCAGGAGTTTATATGCATCATAAGCAATTTTACCTCTATCATCTGAACGCTTTTGATATTTTATGTATCTGCTGGGCAAGTTCATGGCTCATGTAGGAATGCAAGGATACAGACCAGTCTTCAGCCACACAAGTACAGCCAATTTTCACAAAATTTTAATTCTTATCATCTAGACTGCAAAACATATCTTAAAGAGCATATAGCTAAAGTCAGATATTTAGGCCTTCCAAATAATAAAGGCCACTTTCCTCAAATACAAAGCATAATTATTTATTTTTATCACTATCAAATGAAGTTATGGTAGCTTCCAAAAGCACTGCTTACTCAAAAGGTTTCAACTTACATAATAATTGCCATTTAACCATCATTTCTTGGTTTTACAAACAAAAGTAAGCTGCACCACTATTAAGAAAAAAGGAAAGAGTTTATAGAGGCATTTCAAATACCTAGCTATGACTTTTTGCATAAAATCAATGCCAGGCAGTAACTGCTTCAAAATCAATGGGTTAAATCTTCCAAAAGTGTGTCTTCAAAAAAATAAAACCAAAAAAACATGCAAAAGCATTAGAATGAAACACCTGAAACACCTTCATGAAGTGAAACGACTACAAAGTTCTACAAAATCATGTGAAATCTTTAATTAAAGATTCTTAGAAAACATCTGCATTCTCAGTGCTATCACTCTCCTCTGACATTCTCCTCGAGGACCTCAGACCATTATTAAATGAAAAAGAGCACTACAAAAGCAGGAAGCAACCAAACTGTAATACATAACTAAGTCACACAGAATACCCAAGTCACACTCAAGACTGAAAATGTGAGGTACAAGTTATCACATCAATTATCATCTATGTTTTCTGTGAGGCTTCACAAAAGTGACTCCTGTTTCTCAAAACAGTTTCATATTTAAATCTAGTTCCCAGTTACTTACTATCAAGGGTGGATTTCTGCTTTAAAGCAGTAATCAGTAATAATCAAGATCACTTATTTGAAGTTATGCTACAGAGAAATGCAAGTAAGTAAAAGATGGAGGAAAGAGCATCTCAAGCTCCCCTCTCCAATTATGAGGAGTGGTTATATACACATACAAAAAGTTGCTACAAAAGTATTAATAATTATGGAAGGTGAAGGTGTTTAATATTTTGCCAATTCAAAATGAATAAAATCCCCAGGAAAAGAATCATCTCCAAACCACTCTTTCAGCCAGTCATCCCACTCTTTTTACACAAGAATATAATAGTCCAGAAGCAATATGAAAAACAAGTAGAAAGAGATAAAAAGACTGCACTCTATGTGAAGCTCAGAAAGAGCCTGCAATGTGACACAATGGGATTTGCAGCAGGGAAACCTGGACTTCCTGAAGAATATGAGAAGCTTCTGCAAACAAAGCAGTAATATCCAGGAGCCATAATCTACAGCCATGCTCAGATACAAGAAAGGAAACCCCTCCTTTAAAGCGTTAGAGATAATGAGAGAGTATTTATAACATTATGTAGGGCACAGCAATGAATGAGATCAAGACTACTATTCCCACAATCCAGCAAGGAATACCCAGAGATTTTTAAACACCTATCCCACCTGTATCCATCACAAAGCACTACGTACTTCAATATTTAAGAATATTACACACTACTCATTCTGTAACTATTCAATCTCTGGAGCAGCAGAGAATATACAAGTTTTCCTTTCAGAAATCCTCATCTGCACCCCCCTCCAAGAGGCTTTGATCTCTTTCAGCTGCATTGATAACACTGTTTGCCTTGCAAGCACATTCTGCATGACTGCATCTAGAAAATACCAAAATCCAGCACTAAGAACATCACATCTTTCTTCACAGCCTATTCAAATTCTGCAGGCAAAAATCCACAGAGAACTAAGCTGCAATTACTATTCAGGTACATGTGCTTGTTGCTCAGGAGTTTTGCTAATAGAATATAAATAATAATAAAACCAATACACAGTGCAAAAATTAGAATTAAAACACAGCACAGCTGCTTTCAAATGAATTCGGGTCACAATATTGATATAACAGGTCAGCACAGCAACAGCATTATCACTGCAGGATATTCTGAAACATTCATATAATGCCTTGTATCTGACCTGTTGTCAGTCTATACAATAAAATGAAGTTGCTTCCTTTGCCTCTCCAAAAGCCATATGTTCACAACAAATCTGTGGAATTCTAATGAGCACAAGAATATTTAAAGAAAAAATATTTCCTACAATATTTTAAAACCCACTTAAATCAGTAAGGGAATAAGCATTGTGAAATTTCATAAGGGTGAGTTTTTTAGCACTCATTCCCAGTTCTAGCACTCAATTCCCATAATGACTGCTCAATTGAAACTCGAGGACAGACAATACTACTAAAAAGGAAACTGTTTTCTATGTAGCNCATAATGACTGCTCAATTGAAACTTGAGGACAGAACTGTTTTCTATGTAGTGAAGACATGCAGTGTTCTTGTTAAGCTACAGTTTTTGAGTTAACTTCAAGAAGTGCAGCTTCATCATAAAAGACTACCTTTAATCTAACAGAAGAAAGGAAGAACAATACAGATGAAAAAACAGCTCTTATAAGAAAATAATTTTCATCAGCTTTACTTCCTCTTCCAAACCTTTGACACCTGGATCAACAAAGACTTTCCACTACAGAATGACTCATTCTGCCACAGCAGTTTAGACACTGAAATGTTCACAGAAGCAGGATCAACAGCTGACCTTTCTGTCAGAGAGAATTACCAGTAACCCACAACATGAAGATCTTAACAACACAAAACCTCCTCTTGATTTTCCTGAGCAAAACTGCATCTTGGGAACCAGTCCCACTACAGTATGAAACAAAACCTCAAGAGCAAAAGATAAGAGGCACTAGAAATATTTTCATAATATAAATGAAGCCACTGCCCTATATGACAAATGGCATATAAAATCTTAAACTAAGGCCAAAATTCAAGTCTATAACTATCACATCCACTAAAAGAGGATTAACTTTCATAAACACAGCTTGAATGCCCACGTGAACTTTGAATGTATCATAGACGTAAATATTTTACAATATACTTTACATTGTCCCTTGCTTCCTGTTTCCTATCTGTCCCCAACAGCAAGACTAATTAACACAAAAGCTCTTGGGATAAAACAAACATTACTGTAATCTTCAATACTTTCCTGCTAACTTACACCTCACAGATCAAAAAATTAAGATTCAAAAGAGACCCCATCTACACCAAGTAGATGAAGCAGGATATTTCCTATTGACTTCAAAACAAGTTGTTCTCAGAGTAGTCTTGTACCAGAGCCACCACATTCTGTGTGCAGCCATCAACCACACTTCACTCTGAATACACCAAAGTTTTCATAACCTTTTACAAAAGATATTACACAAGCAACAAGTGTCTTCACATAAGATTTATGAGTCAAAAAGCAACTACCATTAAAAATTTAAAAAAAATTTGCCAAGGGTACTCCTTAAAAGCATGACAGATATTACATTCCTTCCAACTCTTAATTTTCAAGCCTACAGTATGTGATCAGCAAAATCAGCCCAGCACTTGCCACACAGCCGCTGCCCGCCCCCTGCAGGGTGTGCTTTGTTAAGCTGCCGTGGACAGCACTGACACAACCAACCAGAGAACACCCAGATCTGTTCTTTGTACAGAATGAAACCTGCAGTTAACTGAAAAAATCAAACAAAAAATGTTTTCAACAATAAGCAGTACCAACAGTTTGGTACCTATTTAATCATTCATCAGACTGATTAAACTGAAAATAAAAATAAAGCTACAGAAGATTAAATCATATCCCCAAGTTTAAACATACCACCCTTTATAAACTATATTGGTGCTGAGGACCTTGCAGCAACCGGCAACACATATTCTGAAAAAAAATAAACCAAACTTGCTAAGAAAGTTGTTGTTATTATTATGATTAGGAAAATTGTTTGAAGGCGGTGATGTGACAGTAACAAAACAGAAAAGTGATTGATATATATCTGGTCCTGATATACCCTGAAGGTCTCCAACACTAGGAGAGAGGTGCAGGCAGAGTTCAATCATACCTGAAACCAGGTAAAAAGCGAGTCAAAACCAAACAAAGCCTCCTTTGAATTAATCATGACATTTTTAAAAGAAGAAAAATAACAACTAGCAATGGGCCTCAATAAAATACTGCTTACCTTTCTACTATTTATCTACAACCTGTCACTGTTGTGCAACTAAGACAATTGCTAAGGAGTAACACAGAAAACTTAGACGAGAAGAATTAAAAGTACAGACAATCCCCTATAACATTTTTCAGATGCATCTTTAAAACCCACTGAAATTGAAATCAGAGTTCTCCATACTATTTACTGTGTTAAAGACTGTTCCTTCTGAACAATCTCATTTGGAGGAAAAGAAACAGGTTATTACATCCACCTCAAACCAAAATACAACAGGAAAACTGATGGGGGAGAATGAAAGTTCAGGCACTGGAAGTCCAATTTTTCACTGTCATTGCTACTTGGAGAGCTGCAATCCCTGTATTTAAAGCATCTTCAGGCATCAATCAGGCCACAAAAAAGACTGCCCTTACTCACTTTAACTTTTAAAGTGCAGACACACAGTCAGCAACAGAAACTCCAGTGCTGCAGAAAGCACTTCCTCATACTTAGACACTCATTTCCACCTCCTCTCTTATGACAGGCACCAACACCCTGCAGCTGTACAACAACATAAATCAGGCTAACTCGAAAGCTACTGCCCTTCCCTTCATTCAGTGCGGAGGAAATTGTCAGTGCTAGCAGTTGGGGGAAACTGTCCTGCTGGAACCTGGTATTAACTTGAAGGAACCATGAAACAGCAACCTCTGCCAAGCGGGACACTTCATTCCCACTTCGGCACCAGCATCAGCACATACCTGACTCCAGCACGATAAGGCAGCAGGCACTCACTGGTTTCTGTGTCAGGCTGCGCTGACGCGGCTGTGAAGTCTTGACACAGGTCAGATAAGCAGCAGACCAAAGAAGGCAGCAGAAATGCAGCAGCCTAGCAGAGATTGGCAGTCCTGATGAGCTAAGTGGAAACTGTAGTTTGCTACAGGAATGGCAAAGCTCTCAGATATTTTCAAGATTTAGTCCACAAACACATAGCATTTAGATAAATTAATTTTCTACAGTCACAAACTAAAATGTAGAACAATGTAATCTTAAGAGTATTTCTATAACTGGCATACAAATTGTTAGATTCCAGAGTGGCATCATTTTTTCTCTACAATTTAAAAAGATTACAGTTTTTCCTCTGTAATAAAACTCTGATAGAGTAATGTCTTAGAAACAGCCTTAAAGCCATAAAAAATTACAATGCAAGTAGTTTGCAAATTCATCTGTGAAACTACTGAAAGCTGAAATGATGCTTCTTTTTGAGTGAAAATTCAGTACCTCTAACAGAAATGTCAATCTACTTACAGCAGAAAGCTACGTTACTGGAAAAAGCATTTCCACCAGCAATCAAACTCATGAACTCTGGTTTCCTGCAGCTGTCTTCCCAAAGCCAATCACAGTTTTATTACAGATGGCACCAAAAAAATTATTCTTAACACTGCCCTCCCACATGGATTCTCTAGTGTCCAGAAGCATATACATTACTTAGTACAAACTAAATCAGATATCTTGTCTCTTTCTTTTTTTACCACTTACAGTGGCAACTTCACATTCCCGATATAAGCTGAAGATTCATCAAAGAACCAACAGACCAGTTAAAACCCAAATTTGACAAGCTGGTACCCATTTTGGACTCATTTGCTGTCACCAGCAAATACACAGAGCAGCTCAGAAACCACACCTACTGCAACCACCTGACATTCACTCAACAGAACACATTTATTTGCTTTCAATATAACCGCTATATTGGAAATAAAAGAAATAAACTCTTACTACACGACAAAAAAAAAGTGACACCAACAATCCTTTAAATGAAGAGCAGTCTGGAATAATTTCTTGTAATCAGCACTGCATTTTTACTATTTTAATATCAGGGTTTAGTATGATGAGGGTATCAAAGGAAACCATAAAACAGAGTCACTTTTACATAATGCAACAAGGGTAATGACATGTATTTATGCTGACACAGCCACTAAAGTTTGAGCCAACTTCTACTCTAATGATAAACATCATTGTGTTACCCTGGTTTCTCAGTCCAGTGGGATGAGCTGGAATCAGCACCACACAGGGTTAAGACATCCAGCTACATTGACTGAAGGGGAAAAACGCTGGTGCCATCTGATACTCTGCAGGCAGGAGCTTTGGCAACCAGGCTAATTAGTCAGGAGTTTGAAGAAGGAATGCTAACAAGCCTAACAGAAAAACAAGCACCTGATTCTCCTGAAGTAGACAAACTGCAGCCCAGAATCTACATGGGAAAAAAAAAATAAAAAAAAAATCACCCCAAACCTCAAAACTAAACATTCTGATTTAAATACAACCTTTGACTAGATTTCAAGAAGCTATTTCCCAAATAAATTAGGCTAATCGAGCAGGATTGAAGTAATAATATAAGGTCACAATGTACCACTAAATGCAATTTTATTGTAACAAATTCTATAGAAATCGGGTAAAGGACCTCCTTTAGAACTACTCTTGGTTTTCTTCCCTACCTGAAGTACTTACTTTCCTTTTTAAGGGCAAACCAGCCATACTTCAGGCTATGGAATAATCAACATCTACAAAAATAGATCTGAAAAAAACCCCAAACTGAAAATCTGCACTGATGACTGAAATTTAATGAGATGGTCTGTGTCATAGCCAAAGCTAACACAACCATGCTGCTTTTATTTGCAGCTTTGTCTAGAGTAAACATACACATACACAATATAAGACATCCTTCTAGTTACTTCTACCACACATTCAGAAAACACAATATTCATTCACTACAGATACAACCAAACATGCAGTCAAATTAACACATGGAATTGCCACACAGTTTTTGACATGAGAAAGCACTAACTTGAACACTTAAAAAGAAATATGAGGTTGACATTACAACTTTCAAACAGGAGCATGTCCCAAAAAGAGTTGAGTTTTTGTTTGGTTGTTTTTTTTTTTAACTCGGTCACTCACAAACTCCTTCAGGAAAGCCTCATTTTGAATGATTTATTTTTATACTTAAAGGAAATAGGTCATTTCTTAAAACTTACAAAGCAGTTTATTAATGCCATTAGTAATCTTATTGTTGGTTATCTTAAAGTTGGACTATCAAGGCCACAGATAGCTTGTGAAAAATCTATACAGTAATTCCATTAGTTCGGTAAAATTCATCTGTTGATATCCTTCTCTCTGCAAATCCCACTTAATACTGTTGTATAATCTTTGGCAACAATTTCATCAAGCACTGTGCTTGGTGAATGACATTCAGCCTCAGTTGCATTTAAAAACAACTGCTGACAGCTAAAAAAGGGCTTTCTCTGCAGTAACACCATATACAGTATCTTCATGCTGACAGTGGTTTTGCACTCTGTTTTGTGATGATTTCTTTTGACTGTTCTCATACTACAAAATCCTCCATTCTAACACAGCAAAAAAAGCAATTCCAAACATATAAAAAGGTTTCTTCCTGAGGCACCTGCACAACCAAAACATTATTTTGCTTCTGATTTTACTCCCTCACTGCTCTGTTTACAGTTTAGATTTGAAAGAGAAGATCCCACATAGCTATCAACATAACAATACACTTTAATGTTTTGTACTTGAGCTGGCACCCTTCTCACTGAAGAAGCATTTTACATTCCAATTACCTACCAACCTCCTTTCCTCCAATGGGATTCCACACTTGCTCCCAATCTACAATAGCGTCTATTTTGCCAGACTGCAAGCAAATTTATTGGCTGAAAGGTCCTGCTCTCTTAACAGGCTTATCTTACAAGAAAATCTCTATATCTGAATACTTTCTTCTTTTATGTATCTTCCACATTATTATTATAGAGCACGGAATGTACTAGTCACATAGACCTAGAAATAAATTTTTAAAATAAGTCCCTAGTTGTTGATTACTGGATGGCTATCTCAAGAGAAAAATTACTCTGTAAATCCTGTTTGTGGCAGCAAGGGAAAATATGACATTAAGGTAATCCAATGGCAAATAACAGTTTTATTGGAAGGAGCTTTCCCTAGCCCTATCTACCCCCACTCCAACTGTGTGTCATTATAATTGTTTCAACACAAGCATTCAGGTGAACTCTAATGAGCCAGTTCAGAGAGAGAAGCCCAACAAGAACTAACCGTAGGCTCCCAGCTTCCCTAAGAACTTCACCATGGAGTCACATAAAACCCAGTGCCAGAATAAAGGAAGGATTAAAAAACCCAAACAAACCTGTTCAACTGAAGAAGGGGTGAAGGGAGCACCCTCTTGCAGCTAGAGAGCCATTTTACCAGCTTAAGCTATAAATATGAAATCTCATCAGCATACTTTTCCCTTGGGTAGCTATTGACACCCAAAATAAAACCAATAGCAGTAGTTTACAGAGGTAAGGAATGCTTCTGCAGATCCAAACATCCAACCAATCAACATATGACAGGGGCTGGCTTCCACAGTGAAAATACACTGGCTATCTGTGGGAATGTGAGAATTTCATCATCCCTGGCTAAATATCTATTTCACTTGCCTAAGGGTGAACAAACAAAACATTATGAAAGTAATACAGTATTTGAAACTCAGTATAATAGACCTAAAAAAGGCTATTAAAATCAGACTATAATTCAATTATTAAATCATTTAACTGAGGAGCATTTAAGTCATGTTTTTCTTTTAGCACCGGAGGACATAGCAACCCATGCCTATGAGTAGCACTACACACAAATAAACAGTTTTCTACTGCTTCAGCTAAAAGTAAAAGTAACTAAAGGTATCAAATACCAAGGTGATGTTATTTTCTATTGTAAATAGTGTTTTCTCCAAAGCATCAGGAACCACCAAGCGCAGAGTACATCAGAGCTCTAATCACCAGCTTCTAACTCTAGCCTCCAAATTTTTTTAAATGTCCTGAGCATAAAAAGGCAAGGGTTCAGCTCAAGGAAGAATGACACAAATGGTACAGAAATTACTCAGCAGCGCCAAGAGATCTTCCGCAAAACACTGCTGCATCAGATGTTGTTTCAGATGTTGTCCACACACAAACACTGACACAGTTTTATAGCCCCAAGAGTCTCCTAAGTCCTGCAGAGACCACAGTAGCACCATTCCAGTAAAACATGGCAGAGGAGGAGAGTAAACAAAATTATTAAAAGGCAATGAGAGTTGAAAAAGGAGTCAATTAAAGTCAGTCCAGAGACAGGGTAGGCTATACATGTTTAAAAAGCTCAGTTAGATCTGCTAAAGATAACATTTCATTGTGCCACCAGTCATTGAAAAAGAGAATCACTCAAAAGCTTAACCATGGGAGTAAAAAGCTACTATTTTTCTGTAACTGAAATATTTCAGCTGTGGCCACTGTTTTTCTCTTTTTCTCTGCTTCACAGTTTCTTATTCCATGCTTAGGACAACAATGCAAATGCAGCAACTGTGAGTAATCGCCAACACTATTCCCGATAGAGGAAACAGCAGTTGACCAGTTGATTACATGGGAAGCTCCTCATTTCCTTTGCAGTTCTCTTCATAATAGCAGAAATAATCTAGAGAAGGGGATCATGTGGTAGTAGCACAAAGACCAATTCCAGCGACTTTCTTTCAGAGGGAATTCAGTCAGAAACCACTACTAGTTTTTCAAACAATAGTTGAGATATACACACTCCAGTTCAAAAAAAAGTTTGACTTATTAATTTATAATTGCTCATCATAACCTCTCAAATATTTGAGAGTTGAGTCTTTCATTAGAGTAAATGTTCTGTGCAAGACTCCTCATGTTTTATGAAAAATTATGATTCTCAAACAGTAGCAAGGCAGCTCTTTTCCCAGTCGTAAACACTAATATATAATTACTTCTTTAAAATTACATAAGACATCCTAAATTATCATTTTTTTGCAACACAAGGCAATGCAGAAATCTGGCTTCACTTTTAGACATGGTGAGGGGTTGAAAGGCAAGTATGGTATTGATTCAGTTGATTAAGTGCTCAAAATTTGAAGTAGCCAAGAATCACTTGCTCAGTTCTCATTTTAGCATCAGAACAAATCTAGTTCGGTAGGTCAGCAACCAAACTAATACTGCCCCGTCATTTTGTAGCGCCTTGCTCTTTGTTTCACTGGCGGCTGTCACCGCCTGCTTACAAAAGAGTGAGGAAGTTTCAGAGGGCAGGTCAGTCGTATCATCAGTTACAACACTGGGTGTGTGGAGCTGGGAGGAGATAGGAGCAACAAAAAGACAACTGAAAAGCTGAACACTTAATCATCTCACAGGCATCCTTCACATTACTACTTTCTTCCTCACCCATCCTACCCACCCTAGTCTGGAATAATGAACTTAGAAATAAACAATGCACTTCTGAATTTGCATATTGCTTAGTCTAGGCAGCAGCTTCATCCCTAGAACGGAGACAGCAGATGATTACAGATCTTACAGAATACAACTCAACAGCTCCCTTCCAGAGTTTGTTCACCCAGCATAAACACTTCATGTTGTCATAACCCAGGCAGTCTCCCCCCACTCACTGCTATGACCGTCTTCAGCTGAGCAGATTCCACTTATGAAAGGAGACGATCAGAATGATATTTTTCTCGAGGAACTCACAATTCTGATCTCTGAACTTCTGAGGCAAACCAGTCCTGATCTAATGACTTTCCAGGGTGCACAATAAACCTTTTCAACCACGTTTTTCTGGAAGGAAATCCTAGAACAAGCACCTGGAAGTAGGGATTAACAGCTAAAGCAGTAGTTCAGCTACTTAAGAATGGCTAGCAAGTTTGCATCAAAATAGGGTCAAACATAACATGCAGAAAAGGTGACTTAAAGCTTCTTTAAACTTAATATCAACATATACAATTCAATGCTGAGTTTATGAGATTTTTCAAAATAGCAACTTAAATTTTAACAGTAAAAATGCTCCACTGAAGTAACAAAGTAGTTACAAACATCTGTGGCCAGATGAGATTATAGTCTACTTTCAAATTAGTAATTCAGCACTTTTTCCACCAAAAATGGTATGCTATCAGCATAGCCTGTTTTCAAGCATCACACAGAGACCCATATAACAATAGCAGAATTCAAAACAAAGAACATGAGGTTGAGTATGAGTAATTGAACTAGTCAACATACCATACTGTACAAATAGTTTTATACACTAACAATAATCAGGAGTGAAAGCAAATCTTTATTCCCAATAAACACATATCAACATAAATAATGCAGCACAGCTCATTCACTGCAATTATCTATTCATAACTAATACAGGGGTGTGATCTGGAGAAGGAAGAAGCACAGGAACAGAAAATGGGAGCAAAACTTCATGCAATTTACACAACTTACAAACACTTCCTGTCCTGCAGCACTAGGACCTCACCATATCTTCCCTGGGCAATCTATCACATAGGATACATTCATTGACTGAATACAGATTGCTTAAGTCAATGGATACATAAAGTGATCCTGAAACACTCTAAGGTGTTTTTGGTCCTGCAGGTTGTGTAGGATGGGTACAAGAATGCTGTGCTCAACTTCAAGAAGAATTTAAGCATTTCAATATTCAAAGCTTTCAAGTACATGCCTAAATGTTTTACCAAAGGAAATTCTTCAAGGTGGGGGTTTAGGAGAGGATTTTTTGCTTTGTTTTTTGCTTGAGGTTTTGAGCAGCTTTTCAGTTCAACAGAATTCTACAAGGGTGAAAGGAAAGTCCTGACACTGAAAGGTAAAATGCCTTGCATCAACACAGGCTTAAGAAATGACTGGCTGGGAAGAAGCTCTGCTAAAGAAAACCTGAGGATCCTGGTGGACAGCAAGCTGAAGATGATTTAGATGCACGCCCTGGCAGCAAAGTCAACATCATACTTAGTTGCAGTAACAGGAGGAATACAAGCTTTAGGTCAAGTAAAACAATTGTACTACTCTACCCATCACTCTGGTTTTGGGCTGTCAGTACAGGAAGGACAGGAATAAGCTGAAGTTCAGCAGAGAGTTACAGAATGACCAGGAGGCTGAAGAACCATCTCAGGTGGTGAGACAGTAGGAACTGGGTTTCTTGCCCCTCGAGAAGAGCTGGCTTTGGGAAGAGCTACAAAGCAGCTCATAGCATAAGGAGACAAGGCAGCAGTGATCAACAGGGCATGGTGGGAGGACGAGAACACTGGATCTAATTTGAGACAAAAGCAGCCTTTAAAGTGACTCTACAGAAAACGTGTTTCACCTTAGGACAGGCAAGCCAGTGAAGGACAGTGCTCAGAGTTGCTGCAGTTACTGGTCCTTAGGGGGTTTTCAACACCTTATGAGAAAAGCCCTCAGGGGCATCAGGACTGACCTTGCTTCAAGCAGGAGGTTGGACTAATCATCTCCTGAGGTCTACTCCAAATCAAAGTATGCTAGGATCATATTTAAACATCTGTGGAAGATAGGCTAATTTTCCAAGACTGTTCAGCTACAGAAAACACTAATTGTTACAGCAGCCAGGCAGGCAGATACCCTTAATTTAGACAAGATGAGCTCCAAACAACAGGAAAGCTCCCAATAACGTGTGTCTTAGGAAGGGCCACGACAAATAAAGGGATGAAAAACACTACATAAAATAGTTTAAATGGCAGTATAACATTTGTAAATTTCTCTTCAGGTACAAGCTCAATTGGCAGACATTAGAGACAGTAAAGCCTATATAATTGGTTCTACTACACATAAGAAGAGTCATTAATAATGCAATGCAATCCATCCCAATTGGAAATAATCTGCAATAGGTATATACACGATGGAACCATCTAAGATTACAGGATAATTTAGGGAGAAAGGAACTTCAAGAGTTTCCAATCCAACCTCCTTGTGAAGGAAAGGTCATCTCTGAGGTCTTACCAGGCCCTTTTGCAGCTTCATCCAGCCTGGTCTTAGAAATCTCCATGGACAGGAACTGCACAACCTCCCTGTGCAACCCGTTTGCACTACTTGACTGTTCACAGGCACCTGAGTTTTCTTTCGCAGAACACTTTCGTAGTTAGTGAATTGCATAATGATTTCACTTTTAGTACAGATAAAATGAACTGTACGCCTGAAATAATAATTCTTTTAACATAGAAGTTCATACTTCAAGCAAGATTATATAACCAAAAAACAATGAAAGATGGAACACTCAGAAGAAACACAGAAATTTAAGGCAAAAACTCAGAAGAAGCAGCTTTGAAAAAAAAAAAAAAATTCAATATTCCCCACCCTCCCTACATTCTCAAAACAGTGAGATTTCCATAGGGTCTACATGTTACTTTTGAAAGCAGTTCAGCCCTGAAGCTCCAGACAAGCATCTGAGTGGAGCAAGGGAAGTGATTCATTACCATCAATAAGTATTTGTTGCTATCCTATAGTTGCTATAGGGTATGTTGGGCACAGGAAGGCAGGAGTGGGTGGAAATATTATTAATAATAATAATCACAACCTAACCACAGCAAACAGCTTGATTTTGAGAACACCACAAAGCAACAGAACATCAGAAGAAAACAAACTCGGAAAGCAGGAATGAAAGGAAAGTGGCGTAGACCAAGACAAAAGAGAGATCAAGAGAGGGATTATCAGAGGGCTGGAGTACCCCTCCTATGACAACAGCTGAGACTTTGGGGTTGTTCAGCCTGGAGAACTGAAGACTTTAGGGAAGCATTTTTATAGCAGCCTTACAGTACCTAAAGGGGGCTACGAGAAACGTGAAGAGGGACTTTTTAGAAGGACACCTATTGGACAGGACTCAGGGGAATGGTTCTAAACTGAAAAAGAGTAGATTTATACTAGTTATTATGATGAAACTCTTTACTGTGATCTTGCCCAGCAAGGTGGTGGATACTCCATCCTTGGAAGAGTTCAAGGCCAGCAAATAAAACATCTTTTCCCCAAAGCCAAATTTTTCAGACATTCTTCTGAATGACAAAGAAGAGAAAGTATCATTTTCTATGTAAGGATATAGGTGTCCATTTTTTAAGCTATTCTCTTTGTACTGATCCATACTAACAAACTTAGATAGATTCATTTGCAACATCAAAGTCAGAAATGGCAGTTCCAGTATCCATTCATTTTTTAAGCTGTGATCAAGAACCACTGAACTTAAACATGCCATTACATCCTGTCCCACATTCTACCCCCTATTCATCATCAGTAAGGCTTACAAAAATAAGCAATGAAAATTTTCATGCTTGTTTCAAGAAGAAAGTCATCTCAAAGAGCAGATTTTGACAATAATCAAGCCCAGATCAGATGCAATTTTATTAAAGCAATGTAATCCTTTTTTTTTGCTTAAGTAAAATTTGTTCACTACTTAAATGCCAATTCTCTGGAATATACTTCAGCTTTATGAAAAAAATGCTTGAAATGCTTTTAATTTTGAAAATATAATCTAATTCTTTCAATATATTGAAGTAAATTTTAAACTGCAATTTTATACTTGCAGTTGAAGTTGGGTTTTTAAAATATGCCTCAGATATACAAAAAATATACCTTTTTTATTTGCATAGAATATTATTATTATTGTATCATTTTTTTCTGTAGAGGATAAGAAAGTGAGAAGTGTATTTCCCAAGTCAGGAAGGTAACTTTGCTCAGGGGAGTCTACTCATAAGAATGCTCATTTCATCTTCAAAAAGCACATTTGGTTACCCAAGAGCTATGTTCTAAAAAGCGCTACCAGCTCTATTTTACAGATTCCTTCTAGAAGAGAACAAATTACTGGTTTTATCATAGCACTGGTCAACAAAACTGGTCTCTACAGCTTTGTTAATCAGGAGTTGCCAGGAGAATGTGTTTGCCAGTGTACTGTGCATGTACTCTTACTTTCAACAAGTCCTACACTTCTGTCCAGTAGTTAGTTTTGCAGCCAGTGACATGGTTTGTATTTTTAGTTAACTTCACTAAAATTCCCACCTTTCATTTATCATCTCTACGTTGCAAGAAACTATCAGAAAATTAAATGGTTGCTTACTTTCAGGAATTTTCTTGCTCTAAAACACAATTCTATCAAATACCCTTAATTTTATCCTTATCAAGGGAGTGTCATTTGAGTGGCACACCGAGCAAGGACAAGTTACAATACAAACATTAATGCAGATGATTAACCGTGAACACGACTATTTCGAGTTTAAACAGGCTCAGATTACAAAAGCGTTCAGTACCTTGGTTTGGCTTACTCAGATATTAAAACATAGTTAATGAAGGTATAAATGATACAACTGTACAAGATTTCAAGTATAACCTGACTCACAGTGAAACAGTTTTTAAGCTTTAACTAACTGCTGATATTAGCCAAACAATCTCTGTAGCAAATCAGAATTAACAAAGCTGAAAAATTACACCAAAGAGGTTTCTCTTCTCATTAGTGAAGGGGTATGACACCAGAATATGAGAAAATGACCTAAAACAAAAATTCTATCTGGAAGCAAAGACAGCAGCATGCAGAAGTGGAAAAGATTTTACAAATCTAAGGAGTCTCTAGTTTCTTTTTCTTTTAATTAACAACCAATAATGTCTCCCAGTGCAGTACGTAAGCTGACTACAGCATGTCTGTTTCTCTACTACTGAGGACAGCAAACTTTTCCAGACTTATTCCTACAAATATATTTCATTTGTATAGAAATAAAAACAAATGAAACAAAAACCCAAACCCCGAACAAAAACACATGCACACTGATACACTCTTAGTTAACACCATATCATTTATTCAGTGCATTTTTTATTACTCTCCACAGTGAAACACAAACTTTACGGATGATTAGGTACTTAGAGTAAGGCATTCAAAAAGATTTCACTTTTTAATTATTACTGCAAAGCATTTGGGGATTTTGAATTTCTTTGTATTCCATATTCACTTCAAAAATCTTAATAAAACATATATGCCTGCCCTAATTAACAGCTTAAAAGATGTTAGAACACCAGAAAGTTGCACATATGGAAAAAGGAAATTATTGTGGGAAAAGCTAGGGCTATGCAGCCTGGATGAAAAGGTAGTGTGGAAATCTCAAGCAGCCTTCCAATATATGAAGGGAGGCCTACAGTGAAGCTGGAAAAGGAGTCTGTCAGAAACTCCAGTAATGAAACAAGGAGTAAGGGGTACAAACTCCAAGAGGGCAAAGATTAGGTATTAGGAAGAAGGTCTTTATTGTGAGGTTGGCGAGACACTGGAACAGGTTTCCAAGGGAGGCTGTGGATGCTTGGACCCTGGCAGTGTCCAAGGCCAGACTGGATAAGCCCTTGAGCAACCTGGTCTAGTTGGAGATCCTGCCCATGGCAGGTGGGCTTGTAACCAGGTGATCCTTAAGGTTCATTCCAACTCCTCAGCAATTTCATTCATCAAATTTGGAACTTAAGTTACCTATTTACTGAAATGAGGTAGTCTCATGTACATTTGACACAGAAGTATTTCTGAAGCAAACAACCAAAACCCCAAATATTAAAATTATTCAGGTTTTCTGTGAAGATATGTAACACTCTTCCTACTGAATGCAGCTCACCTATAGAGGAGAGGGGCATTCTTTGCTATCCCATACAACTTACTTACGATTTAAACCAGAGATGCTGTGATGGTGCTGGTAGATGACACTCTAAGTGTGATTAACTCCCTTCCCCCTATGTTTTATAAGGTGAAATCTCAAATTAGAATAGCCTAGAGAATTGCAGACATTTATAAAAATCTGGCTTCTCTTTCTGGCTCTGTAGTAACTAGATTTACAACAGTTTTCAACACATTATTTCATGCATCTGCATCACTTTCCCCATCCCGCTGTCCTGGAAACATTACAACAAAGTGAGGATGTTAGATGTCTTTTATACAAACCAAGACTGTTTAAGATGATACAGCTACTGACAAGTACAAGCTAAGCATGCTCTAAATAAATATCATCATACAATCACAGAATGGCTTGAGTGGCAAGGGACCTTAAAGACCATCCAGTCACAACCGTCAATTTTGCTAATAGCAACAACTTGGAGAAGCACTCTCAGGGGAAAAAAAACCCCAAATCTAGTAATATAACTCAGTTCCAAACACACTTGAATGACCATAGCCCACTTTCAAGAATTAGACTAAAAATTGCTCATTACATGAACAAAATGTATCATAAATATTCCACCTACAAAACTGGTTTAGATAAATAATCAACATAAGGAAAAGTCAGACTACCACATTATTTTGTACTGGCATATACAAACAGGAAAGCTCAGTAATTAAAGAAAAAAGTCTCCTTGCATATAGCAACTAAGCAGCTTTTCCCAAACACAAATGCAATGAGCTTTAGCAAAATCTACTTGTTGAAGGTTTTTTTCATTTTACCTAGATTTTAAATATGTAAATATAGAATTTTTTTAAATACACTAAGCACCAATTTTAAAATGTTGTCAGCATTTAATGATGTCAAATGAACATTTGGGGTGGAGAATAAGGCAGAGAAAGGGCTGGCCAAAGCTCCTGAAAGCCATAGTAAAAAGCAGCATACAAATTTAACTGCTACCATATACTTGTGGTTGCTGTAGAAGTCAGTATCAACACCACAGAGCTGGAAGAGACTCAAAGACAGTCAGTTCTGCGTGGCAGAAGGCAGAACCCCGTGACAGCAATCAGACAGCAGTGATGGCAGGAAGAGGGTCAACACTGCCCACTTCCTCTCTGTGCCTCAGAAGTGCTGAGAGGTGGGTGAAGAAGTGGCTGCAGAACACAGTGTGTGTGTACCTGTGAAAGTGTTCATCCTCTTTTACAGTTGCTGAGATGGAAATAGCTTCAGATTACTCACACATCCATCAGCCAGGACAAAGAACACTGATATTCAACATTTCACTTCATAAATTAAGAATATAAAGGTATCAGAAGTATGCTGGTATCTCACTCTGCTTGCAGGTTTCTACTACTGCTGATAACATCAGGATATTGCCATAGAAGGAGACAGCTGACACAAGGAAAAAGGCATGTCTACCAAGGATCAAAGAAATTGTCCTGATCCTTTTGCCACATAAAGAAATGCACTGTTTATCCTCAGGATTTGGATAAACTAAGCTCTACATGCTCTCAGTACCATCCTTATTACCTCTGAGGTGGTCAGGAAGGAATTTTTCCCCTTGGTGCAAGATTTCCTTCTCAGCAGCTAAGGAATTCAGTCTAACATTAATCCAGGAAACTCAGTCTGTCTCTACCTAGCAGATATCCAGAAGAGATGACACAAGCCAAAAGTCTATTAAAATGAATCCTCTCCAAAATAAGGAAAAAGAATCTATGGTTATGACAGTATAGCAAGCAAAAATGCATTCCCTTAGAAGAAAACCCAGGTGTCACAGCCACCATCAGCACACAGACTAGCTGGTTATAAACAGGTCCAACTGCAAGGCCACTCCAAACTACAAAGTCCACATGGCAGGTGTAGAGGATTTAATGGCTGATCTGTAACCTTGCAGGAAACTTCTGACAGAGGCAGATAATCATAAGGCTGCTCTCTGAAGCCAGTGCAGCAGGATGAACACATTTAAAGACTGCTGTAATTGGCATTTTTCCCTGAAAGTAGAAGATTGGACTGTCTGGTTTAAGGTTGTGGTGTGAGATTTTTGGTGTGGAGTGAGTGTGGGAGGAAATGAGGGAAAAAAGATCTCAACACAGGTAGGTTTACTGAGAGAGCTAGATCAGTGCATTTATATACATGGATATTTATGAGCATCCATACACACAAGAATGTTCAAAGACCTAGAGACAAATGTGGAACACTGAAGATAAGACAGGCACTTAAGCACTGAATTTCAAAAGGTTTTTACAAACCACCAGTATCAGAACGTTGTACAACACTTGAGCTTCAGTACAAGACAGTCTCACATTGGTACAATGCTACCAATTTTTGTGCTGCCACTTGACACTCACACTCAAAATGAATGAAGACTACTTTGAGAAAGCAAAGTGTTGAAATCTGTCTAATCTCTCAAAAATTTGATGCACCAATCGTTTGTGTTCAAGCTTAAATTTAATGCAGGTGAGAAAGCAAATCGTGAAACAAAAGTATTCTGGAGCTTGTAGCAGACCAGAATTTATTTTCAACAATAAGAATTAGTAACTCCCTCAGAACTTCTAATATTCAAGATACTGAGCCAGTATCAGAATGTTAGGAGATGCTGTTGATTATTGCTTCAGGAAATTCTACCAGAATTTTGAACACTGTAAAATTCAAACAATCTAATTTCATCATAGATCCAACCTTACAGGTCACCTTTAGTCAACAGCTACAGAGAGGCAGAAATCAGAAGGTAATAGAAAACTAGATGTTTTACTGCAAATCCTGACAAAGGCTCCAGGAGAGAGCCAAATCCTCTATTGTTTCACTTTTCTTTTTTTCCTATCAAATGGCTAGAACACCTGAGACAGACTGCAAACTCAGCTCATATATTGAAAACTTGGGCTGGTTAGGTCTTTGGATGCTGGTAGATGGCTTTGGTGAATATACTAGCAGTCAGTGCATAAAACTACTTTACTGTTCTTTTTTTTTTTTTTTTTCAGTCTACATATCAATCCTTATCTGTCTGCAAACAGTTTGCTATAGGCATAACAAGTGAATTTATTGAAATAGTCCTTGCTGTGCTATGGCAACAACAACGACTCTCATGAAACATTAGATACAGTTTCAGTATTGCTGGAGACTTTATCAGAAGTATTACAATACATCTCACGCAAAACAAAGAAGGGCCTTGTTAGAAATTTCACTGATTTTTGAAGAAGGAAACAGTTGTTTGGCCTTTTATTTTTTTAAAGGCTTAAAAATGCTAAAGAACTAGATCACAAAATTCAGTAATCTTAAGTAATTCCAGTTTTGACCTTCTTCGCTATACAGCAAACACTAGAGCTAACAGGCAAATCCATGCAAATCAATTAGCAGGATTGAGCAACGTTTTCATTAGTAAACATTGTCTTTCCATCACAATTTTCAGATTATTTTCCTTTTCCAGATATGAAAAGAAACTATCCTAATCTTTCAACAGCCTGAATATGTACAGTGAATGTTAAAGAAGTCTTAAAACTTTCATTCTGTCTACATTGTAAGTAAGTAGTGGTCATGCTCACTAAGGCTATCACTTTAAGTGGAAACAACTTATATGTTTCCCAACAAAATGCACAGCATTCTACAAGAAGTATGCAATGGTTGGATATGATCCGAACGCAGAAAATATTATCAAACTGTACACGGAAGGCGAATGCAAACCAGATTTCTCAGCATAAAAGAAGTGATATTATGAAAATCATTTTAGCAATGAGAAGCTCTCTAAGACACAACCTGGTTCATTTTTGTTTGTTTCCACATTGACATTTTCCCATCCAGGAGGGAATTGTCCTGATGGTTTTTAAATAAAGAACAAGGCATAATTGTTTTTTACTAAAATTGAGAATGATAAAATGTTTAAAGGGCCCTTTTCAATTTCAAGCTGATGTACTGCTCAAAGTAGAGCACCTTCTGGAGGGCAGAGGGAATGAGACCTTTTCTTGTTTTAGACATTGGGGAAGGGTTTCTTTGTCCTTTACTGTTCTGCCCAACCACAAGCAGCCTCTTGCCTATCCAACAGCCCCTAGTGTTCATCAAGTGAGATTCTGATCTTCCACTGGGTTTTGTAAGCAACACAATATATGTAAAAACAAAATGTAAATATATATGAAAACATGACACTGAGATAAAATTGTGCCTCTAAGAAATTAGAGGAGTGTGGACTGACAAGTCAAGTCATCGAACAGAGAAAGCTCTACTAAACACATCATGGAGTGCTTGAAAAGCCTATGGATTGAAATCTTCGTTTGTAGACACTGCTCTGAGCAACAAATATTGTTGGTCAAATACATACTGTTGCCAGACAACTCATTCTTTTTCACCCTATAAAAGGTGCTCTTACTACACAGTAGAGCCGCATACTGAGCCATGCCCTGGGACACAATTCACCAAGGGGAAGCCTTAAACCAGGTCATCAAGAAACTATCATCTATTACTAGGGAGAGAGTTTTTGTGAGAGCTTTCATATTCCTGAGTTCTAGTTACAGGAGAGCAAATTATCAACGTAGTAAGAAAAACACTGACCAAATAAAAAACCCCACCCTGTAGCCATTGTTTCAGTCTGCCATCACTCTATAGCAACTAGTATTGCAGTGCATAAAACCCATTCCAAAATATTTACCCAAGAGTTGACATTAGGAGTCATAGCCAAACACATACTCAATTTCCAGTTCCATAACAAACCAGCCAGTTTCCGAATGTCCTTGAAAAGAAACATTATAGTAACTCTTATTTTTTTAAAGAAAATTTTATACTCTTGGAATACATAAGTAAAATTAGAAATCAATTTATAATTATTCTTAAGCTACAGCAAGTACCACTCAATAAAAGCTTAAAAATTTCAAAACTGATGATGTTTAATTTCTGCTCTTCACTCAAAAGAGGTGAGATGAACAAAATTACAGGAGTGTACACAATTTCATCAGTACAATCAAACTCTAACAGACTCTTCTATAATATGATGAAATTCAAAGACAAATTACAAATGCACGTAACCAAGTACAATTTATGTTTACATTTAAGTGCAAATTTGCACTTAAAACTAACACCTTATGCTGATCTCCTAGATGACAACCCTAGTCCTAGGACTTTTCCTGTTCTTCCAGGATTCAAACTCTAAAGAAATTTCCCAAAGTAATGAGTAATCTACAACAAAATTCTGCAAGACAGACCAGGGCAATAAAGAGTCCTGTTCTACACAGTGCATAGAGAAATGAAGCAAGCAGTATCTAGACAGAGGGTGTCTTCAGAGGAACAAGAATGAACAAGAATCAGAGGAATGGCTCCCTAGTAAGAGTATCTGTGCTAGAAGAGGAGCTGTCTAACTTACAGGTGAGTGCACAAGAGAAGAAAGCAGATCTAGAAAATGTAATTAAATATGTAACAATCAGTTGATAACCTGGAGGGCAATGCCTATAGCAGAAGGAGATGACCATTATCCTGAAGCATTACAAAATGGTTTTAGCAAGTTATATGTACCTAACATGAGAAAACATTAAAGTCACAGAGAATAAGAGGGTATGAGAAAAATGATTGGTGAAAAAAAAAAAAAGAAGATGTAACAAACATTCATGTCAAAGTAGATTTTTTTAGTCTTACTAGAGAACTAAACTAGACAGTAGTGAAAGGCAGAATTGCAATTCAATGACTGAAGGCAACCAACCACGTGGAAAACTTCTCCCTACACTGAAGAAAGTTATGTTACATACATCTTCATTTTGCAAAAGCTCACAGGCACAACACAGTCCAGGAAGATAATTTGACTGCTACTGCTAGGTCTGAGCTACTACAGAGTTTCATCTCTGCTGACTCAAGTTTTCATCTTAGATTATTAAGCTTCCAGACAGGGACAGTTACAGAAAAGCAGTAATTTTTACTCACAATTAAAGACCTGAGGGGAAGGGGAAATCTCTGCAAAAAGTTTAACAACAATTATGAGCCAAGTCATGCATGCATCCAGAACAACTATCAATTACTTCTCTGGTTTATCTAGCAACATTAACAGCAGAAATTAACAGGCTTTAGCCTTTTCACAAGATGAAATGAGCATCACTCAACATCTATTCTACATGTAAATATTCTTCCTAGCCAAAAATGTTGAAAAATCAACAATTACCTAAATAGTGCTTTACTCAAATACAATTCAGAAGAGGCTTCCATGAAGTTCACTTTGAAAGACAGAGCAAACACTCCACTATGTATCTGTAATATCTGCTAAATTAGACTTCTCTGAAGTTTATCACAACATTTAGTTTACTAATTCACACTGTGATTCTCAATTCCACCTTCCTCAGAACCACTGGTCAAAACAAGGAGTTATTTTCTTTATGCATGTGCTGAATTTTGCACAGCTACGATTTATTTCCCTTCATTTATAACAAAGCAACTACTCCAACAGATACTGACACAAAGATAAACCCAGAGTGGTTTCTTGTCATCTACAGCCTTACCACAAACACCAGCTCATTTCAACTTTTATCACTTTCCAGCTAAGTTTTAGGTTTTGTTACCCCCTTTAGATGACAAAAGCATCTAGACACAAGAGCAGAATTTAATGAATTTATATAGCTAGGTTTCCCTCAAAAATCATAAAGGTGTGTTCCACTCACCTTGGTTTAACCTCTCTGAAAGAGAAATGGTTTTGACAGAAAAAACACACTTGCACAAACAAAGCAAATCTTTTACATGTCTAGAGGACTAGGGGGTTTTTCAAATGAAAAGTAATGCTTGTCAATGGCACTTTAGGCAGGGAACAGATTCACACATCAAGAGGGAATTCTCAAAGCCAGTATGTCTGAATTGTATGGACCTAATGAACCACTAGCTCAAGAAATACCTTATGTAAGGAACATTAAAAGCACAGCCTAAAACCTCTTCCTAGAATTATTTTCATTACATTATGTAGACTGTGGTCAATATCTTAATTCAAACTTAAAATTGGGACTCTCTAGAGAGCACCAAGACTTCATCTGTAATGACTATTCACTTTGACTCTGTTAAAGGAAAACTGGTCTCTGAATACTCCTTTTGATGCACATGAGCAAGACTGCACCCCTGGCTTCTTTTCTCCAACCATTTTAATGCAGAACTAGAGGTCAACAGACTCAGTAAAGAGCAATTAGTAACCTCGAACCTCTAACTAATGCCTCAGTGTTTTTATCTCCTCTTGAACTGTGCCTGCTTAGTAGTAGCAACTATTGAAAAATATTGTGTTCACTAAAAAGCAGGCATCAGTCCCCAGGATTCCAATCACCTTTCCAGACTGACTAAATATTAGTTCAAACATTTGTTGTAAAGAGAGTTTACTTTCCATACCATAGGTCTGGCAAACTCAAAAGGACAGCATTTTCAGATATATTACCAGCTTCTTGAGGTCTACACAGTATGAAGAGTTGCACTTGCTAAAACCACTGAAAGTAGTAGAATCCAACTAGTGGAGATGGCACAAGCATCTCTACCATTTAGATGTTGTTTCCTTTGCTCCAGACTTACATTTCCACTACTAGTATCGCCCAAAATACAATAGGTTACCTATAATAATACAGGTCTTAAAAAAGTCTCTGAGACAGATTTTTAATAGGGTGAGATCTTTTTATGGGTGAGCAACCATGCAGATAAAGAGCAGGGAGGTTAAAACCTAAAAATTCCCATTTCTTATTGCTTTAACTAGATTTAAATAACAAGCTTGCATAACTACCATTAAAAGGCTATAAGCTTATGCCATTTACCAGTCTTCCCTGTGACACTTAATGAACCAGAATCAGATCTGAACCCAAAAAGTGAAGACAAAAATTCCATCAGCCCTAAATATCCTGCCATACAGTGTCCTGTGCAACATTTTCTGTTAGTAGACTGCTTACTTGTATTTAATGCCAAAGAAAACAATATAAAACATACTGAATAGACCAAACATATGTAACACAACACATTGGAAGTCAGTACTAAAAAAATCAAAACAAAGCAACAAAGAAAAAAAGCCCCGCCCACATTCTGAAGGGTTATTTCTAATACCTCGTTGCTAAGACTACATAAATTTTTTCAGACAAAAAAAAAATCAGCCATGAAGACTTTTGAAATTCTTTCTTTTTTAAATGATGGGCATTTGAAAGTCAAACTCTCAGGAGTTATTCTTTAATGCAAAGCATATTATTTCTCTAAGCTTTTTGTTTAGACCTTTCTACTTTTGCTAACAGAGAGGTGTATTAGTCTAGAACAATTTTCTCCATCAAAAAACAAAACTACAACAGATCAATGTTTCTGACAACAATCCCCCAGCCCTTGGGCAATTGTTATAAAAAAAATCCCACTTGCTCTAAAAAGTGTCTGTCTCAAAAGAATTAAATGCAACTCACATTCCTAGCCCACAAACCATGTTTAGAAAAAAACACAACACTTCTCTTCCTCTCACATACAGCTATGAAAGCACAGGTTAAAGATGAAACCTTGTTTTGTCATCAACAATAACTGTATCACCTAGTTCAGACATGGCATCTTATTAGATGCATTCAAACAGTGATAAATGCAGAGTCTACAGTACTCCTCCATTCCTTCCTCTCACCCAAGACATCCATCTGCAGCTATAATATACAATAATAAACTCCAGTTAGCACTTTTATTAAAGGAGGTTAAAAAATGCTAAATTGTTTGAATCTAAATCATTTCCCATCTACAAGTTTCCAAACAACTCTATGCACTTACTACAAAATCAGTCATTCAAACTTACTCCTTCACAAAAACTTTGAGTGCTATAAGCACTCAAGACTTAAATCAAGACCAAACCATCATTTTATCTCCCACTGCAAAAGGTTTAATTCTTTTCTTAGTCTCCTTACTGTGTTTCTAAGCCTGACCAAAAGAAAAGTTAAAAAAAAAAAAAAAGGTAAAAGCGTCCACAAAACATAGTACTACTTAGAACAAGGGTAAGGGGAAACAATCGAAAAAAAGGATTAACATCTTGCTTCATTTTGAATCTGTTAATTTATCAACCAACAAAAACATGATTCACTGCACCACTCCAAGCTTAAAAAAGTTTAAATTATGTCCAGTATTACAGACATCTTTAGCAAAGGTTGCACCTAGCAGCACTCCTGAAACGTTATCATTTAAACTCTGCTAGTAAATGCAGAGTTTTGGTTTTGTTCATTTATAAGCTTCTCAAGCCACAGAGCTTCTCTGAGCTATTTTCTGAATTAAAAAAATTAAAATTTCACAGTAAAATAATGCAAATTAACAAATTTATCAGAACAACAACAATGGTTCAAATAGGTAAACACATAATAAATTAAAAATTACCATTTTGCTCTCAAGCATGAGTAGTCCACAAATTACTTCAGTGAAAGCAAGTGAAGATATGAAACCCTCACTCCCAAGAAGTCTTCAGCCTTCCTCACATGTGATACAGAGAGAGGAATACTCAACTTTGAGCATGCAACAGGAAGTTTTCATTTCTGTTTTGCTGCGGTAAAGCAGCTCTGAATGACTTAGTTAACTATTAGACTCAAAGAGAAGCTAAGAAAAAGTTAGTAACAGAACTCAACAAGCCTATCCAAGGCTTTTGCTTTTCAATGTGTTACATAGCTTAACAATTTGCTCCTGAAGTCTCACAAAAGACAAGCAAACAAGTAGATCTCTAATCCCTTAGGACTAGTTTACTCAATAAAATATTAACAGGAATTCAAACAGATTAATTTCGTGAACCACTTCTCTGAAAAAAAAAACCCACACATATGAACTACTTTCAAAATATTGCTCAACCTTCAAAACAAAGTCACATTTTACATGCTGCAGTAAAGTGAAGAGGATCTAACAGAGTTGGAACAACTGTATCTTGCCAAAGAATTAGACCCTTCAAACTAATACCAAGGTACATCAGTCAGTCACTTGCAAATTCCTTTCACTGTCTCTGCATAACCTATACTGTCAGAACTCCAGTCAACTAACATTAGATTTCACTTTTCCTCTGGTTTATTGAAAATATAAATCTCTCTGAACCCCACTACTAAGAATGTCATTACCCCCTCTGGAAAATCCTACTCTCTTACACAGGAAAGTTACAAGTCACTTAAACCAGGTTATTTTCACTGAGAGTATCTTCACTGCCTGAAGAATCACTACAAGGCATCAACTCTACTGATACATCCAACCAGCACCTCCTGGATGACAGTCTGCAGTCAGGGTTACAAAGTTAACCCAGCAGGCCAACAACTATGTCTGGACAGTTTAAAATTATTCAGTTTGACCCAGCTCAGGCACACATAGCCAAAAGTCATATCCAGATTACTGCACCTTTACAGATGCCACACTTGCTGCAATCTCTACAAAAAGCAAGATGTGCCTTATGGTCAAGCTGAGCCTGGAAAAACATGGAAACAACAGAGAATTGTCAGTTCTCAAGCAGTCTAGTAAAAGCGCTTTCATTTAAGCTGATAAACAGTACAAACGTGAATCACACCATCATCTGGGTTGAAAACGTTGCCAAATTTGTGTCAGTTCAGGGTAAGAGGGAAAATAAATGTGAACATTTCTAAGTGTAATTATCTGGAAGGAAAATATACTTTATCTATAAAATTGTTACCTGCTGCCAGTTGGATGTAAATGCACCTGCAGTATTGTCAAACGCTTTTAGAACTAGTAGGCTGAAGAGCTCATACATTTAAGGATATTATGCATGCACTTCATTTTTTACATTCAGTAGTTCAATTGAAATGTGATCATTGACAGTGGTGAGTATGCTCCTGTACAGGTTCAGAGGCTTAACTGCAGAAGTGCAGAGTGAATGCAAGTAAAATTATTTTTTCTTTCAATAATCACTACAATGAAGCCGGTGACTTTTGTACAAACTCTAGTTAACTATGATAATAAATATGCATGGCCGACCTAAAGAAAGTATGATTTGTTAAACTACTTACTAACAAAACCACAGAAGCACAGTCTACCATAAACATGAAGAAGACAGGCTGGAGTTACAATGTACTGGGAATGGACAAACACATTAATAGGACAAAAAATTCAGCCACAGGCAGGCAGCAGTCAACCTGCAATTCCAAAAAGACTGTGCTATGTTCTCAAACACAATCATGAACGCTTCTTGACACTGGCTTCAGCCCACTTTTTCGAGACAGTGACTGTCTGCCAACAATGACATTATTAAAACCTAAGCAACGCAATCAAGAACTCTAATTATGACAAATCTTGCAAGATATAGGGGATAATCACAGAAAACCGTCATCTTTGCATTCAAGAAACTGTCTGCAATGAGCAGAACTGAAAATACCTGAAGGTGTCATAGTTCCTAATCTTAGAATTGCTTTCAACACTTTCTCGTGGCTCTGCTAGCAGTCAGCACCTGGGTGCAGAAACAGGAGCCAGCTCAGACCAAGCCAACGTACTTTCTCAGAGGCTTCTGTTAATAAACAACCAGGGCCAGGCCAAGAGCAAGCGTGAATTTCCTCCTTTTCCCCGGGAGCATGCACATGATCAGCCTCCACCCTGTAAGCAGGGAGCCCGCTGTCACACACAAACAGGGCTGTAACCTGCGTCCCCAGCCCTCCCCCTGCCCCCCCTCGCCGCTTTCAAACCAGACGCGCAGCACGAACCAGCCAAAGGGAACATGACAAGGGGCAGCGGGAGGGTGTGGTTTGCCTATTACTTTTTTTTTTTTTTTAAAAAAAGGACAAAACCCACCCTCTCTCGGCCATCAGAAACACCCACTTCATTAGGCTGAAATTACCCGCTGTGTTTTTCCAGTACAACATGTGAACTCGGGTCTACGAACCTGCTCCTGGTATTTACTTTAGGCGGCGGGCTGGCAGCCTGCAGGCTCGGAGAGCCAAGGCGCTCCGTCCGTCACGCCCTGGGAAAGCCACTCCGGGGATTGCACCAGCAGCCCGGAGAGCCGCCGGACTACAAGCGGCAGGTTGCTTCGTAAGAGGCGCCTTCTACACAAAGACGAATATTTAACGAAACAAACAAGCTCGCAACAAAAACAGCGCCCAGCACCGGGATTCTCAATCCTCCTCTACCAGCCGCCTGTCGGTACTGGTAAAGTCACAGACAGACAAAAAATCAAAGCCCACGGAGGNAACCAAAGCCCACGGAGGTCCCCGGGCTCGGGACGGGGGCCCGCCCCCTTTCGCCACCTCCATCTCCCAGCGGGTTTCTCCCCTGCCTCGGAGCCGCCTGTCCCACAGGGTCAGGCCGGCATGTGCCAGCGGGAGGGGAAGAGAGGGAGGAGGGGACGGCTCCGGCCCTTCGCTCCCTTCCTCCCCCCGGCCTCTACAACCTGCCTTCACCCGGGCGCGGCGAGGGGCCCGACCTTCGCTCCGCAGCGAGGAGCGGAGCCCCGGCCGCGGCCAGCGCAGGGGAGCCCGAGCCCGAGCCCCTGGCCGGGGCGGGGGGCGGCCC